>PVLD010022389.1:0-29441 GCA_004027595.1 Dinomys branickii
TTTCTTTGCTAATTTTAATTTCAGTGTTTATGAAAAGCGTTGTCTTTGGGATGGAATTATTTCCATGCAAGGTGGCAATACAACTTGGCTTGTGCCCTGAATTTAAAGATGTGTTGGTGAATGCCCTGAGAAATGAGCCAACAGAAAAGTGCCAGGCAGTCATCAGAGGCAAAGTTCTGTGATCACATGTGTGCAAATAATTTAGCAAGATAAAAAGTTACAAGGTTAATATGGACTGGATTTCCAGAGAATATTAATTTTATTCCCTTTTCTAAAAGTGCAACAAGTGGGGAAAATTAGAAAAAAAACCCTCTATGACCTGCAAGATTAGAAAAGTAAAACCAGAATTATAGCTTGTAGGTATTTTAGCAAGAAAAGACACATGGAGAGAGGGGGAAGAGATGGGGTGGTGGTGATAAAGAGACAAAAGAGACAGAGATAATAATTCAATATATTCTTGTTGAACTGTTGACTAATCTACCACGTTTATCAAGGGTTTATTTTTTTACTTCAGTATTGCCATCCAATTTTGTTTGTTTTCATTTGAATTTCTACATAATCCATTATTTTCTCGATAAATGTAGAAATTTAGGGTTGTTTTGTTTTAATATTATACTCTCCATTATCCCTGAATTCTTGTAAATGGGCCATTTGTAAACCTGTCTCTTGTAAGTGCTGTTCTCTCATTTGTCACCACGCGCCTAACGGACTTAATCCCTAGGTATCTGAGGTATTCTTCGGGAGTCTTTTCAGGAGCATGCATGTCACTGATGGATGTGACAGAGCCTTTGAAAATAGAATGGAATTATGTTCATGTTTTCATCAGTGTTTCATGGTTTAATGCTTGGGACTTAGTTCCTTTCCTGAACATTTGAGCCCCATTTTCTACAAAGACTCAGTTGGCTTGACTTGTGGTCTTATTAAAGTGGTAGATATGATCCTTTACATTCTCTCACTCTGGTTATGGGGTGAGAACTCTGATCTGATCTTCCTTAGGCTTCTATTAAAACATTGATTTCAAGAACTAAAGAGTAATAGATAACTTCTATTACAATTCTGTTCTATACAACTTCTATTGTATTCTATACAACTTCTATTACACGGCAGTTACCATTGTGCTGGTTCAGAATAAATGTTCAATACAAGTTAGTGTCAAATATGCTCAATATTTTTGCACGTGAAAAATTTAAGATAATTCATGGAAGTAAGAAGAGTAACCAAGAATACCTTTTAAAAATACCCAAAAATTTTTTTGAACTTTATATAAAAAGAAAGGCACATCCACAGTTTTATAAACCTGCCTCTGGGAGGCAGTAAGGGGTAGAGGTTGAGCCTGACTTTCATGGACTTCAAATCTGCTACAACCACGTACCACCAGCTGTGTGATCTGTGCCTTGGTTTATCTGTGAAATAGGTATAATAGTAAACCATCCCCTATAGGGTTTTTGTGAGGATTAAATGAGATACTTCCTGCCAGGCAGTTACAACTGTGCCAGTGCAGAATAAATGTTCAATACAAGTTAGCCGTACTATAGTGGCACAGGCTGTCTGCTCTTGTATGTTCGCTATCATTAGAGAAATTTAAGCGGAAGTGGGGATAATAAGTTGCTAGGGATTTCATGGATAAGATTGAAGCACTGAATAGCTCATCAACCCTGGAGATTTGTGTTTCTATTATTTTCTTTCCAGGGACTATCTAGGTATCTTTCATACATGACAAAGGTGGCATTAACCTTTATTGTGTCCTTTTTCCCCTGATAGTACAATTCCAATGGCACAATGCCCTGTAGGCAATCTGGGACCTCCGAGTAGGGGAAAGAAAACCACTGTTTAAGTCTCACTCACATGCTGACCTCACAGAGCAAACCAGCTAGCAATACCAGGAACCTAACACATAGTCTGTGAATTCAGTTGTGGGGAAAGCTCTGAACAACCGTTCTTTTGATAATTGAGAATCTTTCTTAGCCAAAGGCAAAAATTTAAAAAGAGCCAAAGTGTTCATTCTTGGTATGACATAAAGAGGAAAATGGACTCTGTAATATATGGTTAATGAGAATAAATATTTTGCAATTAAATCAGTGACCATTATAATTTAAGATAAATATTCTCTTTGACCCACCAACTATGCTTTTAAAGAGGTTTCCTGTGGAAGTGTAAACATCGTTATTGAAGGCTACATCAATAAGATTTAAAAACTTTATTGCGGCATAGATACAATATCATTGTCTGTCATTAGGGCAGTAGTACACTTTTTTCCCCAGTGCTATACATCAAAACAGACAGGGCCTTCTACATGGGAGGCAAATACTGTACCACTGAGCTACACCCACACCTAGTAGGATAGTAAGACTATGGAACATTGAATGACTTTGAATAATGATTTAGGTTTCTGTTTACTGACTTGAAGGACTTACGATGTATAGTGAATTCAGAAAGCAAGTTCCAGCAAAATAGTTTTAGTATTAATTATCTAATGTTTAAAACAACAAACAATGGTGGCGATGGAGACCTGACGCTTCCCTGTGTGCCTGTTCCAGTGCCATAGCGGCTGGTTCTGACCCTGGTGTCTCGTCTGCACAGTGGCTGGATGCCAGGGCAAAGTGAGGGCCCTGTCCTAGGGAAGTGCAGCCCTGGGGTCCAGTAGGTGCTGCAGGAGGGCAGAGGACTCCAAGCAGAGATACTGCCTGCCACCGAGACCAGCTGGATGAAGACCCTGGGCCTGGTGATCACGGTCCTCCAGAGTCTGTGCACCGTGGGGTTGCCTTCAGACAAAGGCCATAACCAGGCAAGAACAGGTCATGGCAGATGTTATTTTAAACTATTTGTTACTTGAAATATTTCCAGGATATGACTTTATAAATAAATAATCACGAGCAATTGTTATGGTTGATACATTGTGTCAACTTGGGGAGTCTAGAGGTTTGGCTGAATGATTCAGCAGGAAGCCAGGGTGCTTACTTTGTATATATCCTGAGCCTGTGGAAGTGGAGGGCATGGAGGTTATGTGAGAGGTACACGCCCCCTGGGTGGGGGTGGGCTGTTTACAATGTATGGGAAGGAAAGAGGCTGCTTGCAGCCCTTCCTCCGTTTTGCTGATTGTTTTTGCTGTGCTCTGCTGCCATGAACAGTTAGCCCTCTGCCATGTGCCACTCGGCCTGCCTCTGAGCCAGCCAAGTATGGACTAAAACCTCCATGAACTGTAAGCTAAATAAACCTTTCCTTTCTTCATTTTGGGTGTTGGGTATTTTGTCTCAGCAAAGAAAGAAAAGTAACCAAGACAGCAATTTTAAAAAAATAAAAATAAAACAAGCAAGCAAACAAACAATAACTTTCACATTCCTTTAAGCCTCTTCCCACTGCTACAGCCTTTGAGCAATAAGGAGAGGTAAGTGTAGGGCTTACTTCTGTTCTCCTTCTGACGTGGCCTGTTGGCTCACTGGCTTGAAAGCCAATGTATCCTGTGTTATTACTCCATTTTCAAATTGCTTAATATCAGAGAAGTCTAGTCAAACCACAGTAATTTTTCTTTTGCCTTGGCACTGGGGATTGAACACAGGCTCTCACGCTTGGCAATCACTCTACAACTGAGCTCTACCTCCGATCCCCTGAAAACGGATGATTTTCCAGGGTTTCTCTAGCTTCCTTCTACGTAGCTTCATATTCTGTTGTACTACTTCTTCTTCTTATTTTATTTTTTACCATGCTGGGGTTTGAACCCCGGCCCTTGGGTGTGTTAGGCTAACTCTCCATCTTTAAGCCCTGGCCCCTGCTCTTCTTAGAGGAAACTCTTAGAATCAAGATCAAATCATTTAAATCAACAGTAAACTACTGTTGTCTTCCTTGTTTAAAGACATGAAAATTCTGAAATATCCAAGTGATAATCTTGACTTCCAACATAGGTGTACCATTTTTTGTGTACCGAAAGGATTCCTTTCATAAGTTTCCAAAAGAACAGAGCCTGTGTAAACCATAATAGGAAGCATAAGGCAGCTACAGACTTTGAGTCCTTAGCCTGGAGGTTCCAGCTAAGTTCCCGGCTTTGGCCACCATATCAGAAGCTGAGACAAGGTCCACTGAGGTCGGGGTGGGAAAATAATTATTGTAAAGAAGAAAAAGCATAGACCCTTTCCCAAGGCTGTCTCTCCCTCAAGGCAGAGTGAAATGTGATGAATCATTAAGAGGTTTTGTCATCCCACTTTCCCCACCACACTTCTTAAATGATTAACCCTGGGTGAAGCTGCCAAACCTCAGTTGTGATGTCTGATGCCAGTAAATTAGAATGATACCTGAAAATAAGGCTGGAACTTTTCCCCTCTTGGTCAATTAAGAATAAAAATGCCTCCAAGAATCATAAGTAGAGATTGAGTGATGGGTGGCAGAGCAAAAGACATAAGCCATGAAATTATAAAGAGTGAGAATCAGTTGCTAATGCAATTTTCTTGCATTTTTATGATCCGCTTTGCCTGAACCCATACATTTCACTTTCACTTGAATAATGGAATGCCACTGAATCCTAATCCTGTGACTGGGATGCAGATAACCAGGTTTTGATAGCACTGGTGTGCTGTTGCCACCTAATGTTTCAAAGTCAGGCTTTCATTCCCTGCCAAGGACAGATCAAATTGGGAGCTGTTTCTCAAAAGAGGATTGTTACTGCTAACTTAAGAGACTTTGCTCTAAGACCTTAGAAGAATACACCAGAACTTGCCCAGAGCATCACAGCTGGATGTAGACACTTGAGGATAATTAAAGCTTCATTGCAATTGCATTATATTTTGTGAAGCTTTTCCTTGCTCTGGGACGCACTGAAAGTGTTCCACCTTTTGGTAAATCTGAGAAATGGATGGGAACATTGTGCTTAAGTGTGTTTGATTGTGGTGTATGTTGCTTCTAAATGATGTTTACAAATCACTGTACTTCTTACTTTGTGGTAAGCAGTAGAAAGGTGTGAGAACTTCTGTTTGGAGAGGGTACCTAGAGACCATCAATTTCACTGAATCCCCAGGAATTTTATCTCCTACCCCTGGCACACTGGTATTTTACTGAGACGTCTTGAGTAGTTGGCACTGCATTGACATCAAGCTAGGGAACCAGCACAAGCTTCTGTGGGAAGATGAAATAATAAACGTCTCTGTTGTACACGACTGGTGAGTTTTCACCTCTCTGGAGCAGGACAGTAAAGGTGTCCTGCTGTCTTTCCAGGTGAAAGTAACCACTGTCTTTCTGTGGCCTCTGAATATGAGCATAGAGTAAATGTACGTGTTACCTAAATGCTGGCACATCAGCTGCAGGAAAAAGACATCTGTGGCAGCTGCTCTAATTGGAACGAGCCACAAATTGATTAAAAATGATTTATACATTATATAAAGCATCTAAATGTGATAGCGTTTTCAGACAGTTGAATATTTAAATTTTTGCTTCCTGGTTTTTCTAATGTATGTGCTCATTAAATTGAAAATTTTGAAAGCAAGTCACTTTTGATAAAAGTAATAATATTTTAACTTAACACATGGAAAATACATGCAGCCTGGTGCATTTTCACATTTTCCTGTCACGTGGTTGATATTCCTGTGTGACTCTGGGAAACTATTATAAATGGTCGCTTTTCATGTCTACTTTGAAATGAGAACTACCTAAGTATAAGAAAGTCTCTCTTACATGAGAACGATGTAAATTTTTTTACATGTAAAAAAAGGATGAATTTAAAAAACATTTTTTGTGTATGTCCAATTCCTTTGCTTTCAGTTATAACTCTGGGTCATAAAAATGGAAATATAATATGTAAATTATACCCTCTGAGATATGTATCTACAGAGACTTTAGGTGAAAATACAGCTACTTTCAGCTAAATGTTAATCATGCCACTTGGTAAAATGAGCACACATGCATTTTTTAGAAAAAGCATATATGAACCAAAAATAATAACTCAAGTAACTTGAGAGTGTGACACTTATGAAGAAAAGGACGTGCACTGAGAATTGAGATGAGCCTAACATAATGTGAAGAAACTGATGGCTTCAGTGAATCCTTGGACAGACACAATACTGAGCTGTTGTAAGGATGTAAACAATGGCTAGAGAAACACAAAATTCTTAGAACACAGAAACTTCCAAATATGTAGGCTCTGAAGGTGCTGACAGTAATTGAATGCCTATAGATGCAAAACTTATATCTGATGCTGGGGATTCAGAGTTGAAAAAGTCACAAACTCTGCTTTGGAGGAGCTCGCTTATCTAGTTAGAGACAGCATCATGTAACAGATACTTACAAGTCACTGTGCTGTAACACAGATTTTAAAATGGCTGTTGAAGGGAAGATAAACAGGTTTGCGTGGAGAAGTTGATAAAACTTACATACAGTCCATCATTTTAAGTGAAATAAATCAGACACACATGTTTAAATATCATATTGTTTCTTTGGTGTGAGAATGCAAAAGGGTAAATAAGGATCAAAATGTATGATATTGTGAAAAAGGAAGAAAATGTTCGAATGGGAGGGGGAACTGGGGAGGAGGAGGCGAAAGGAAGTAAAAGAAAAGAAACGAAGAGAATAGAAGGAAGAACTGGAAACAAAGCTTTTGTAAATAAGGGAGGGCAGGGGTTGAAAGGAGGGAAAGGAATGGCAGAAAAAAGAATTAAGTTATATCATGTACAGGTATAAATTTCCTATGATGAATGGGACTGTTATGTATATCTAAAATGTACCAATAAAATTAATTTTTAAAAGTTATATACAGGATGTAAATTTTAAACATTGGAAGGCATAAAATATGGTAAATATTTTGGAAGTTATTAGTCAGAAAGTTGTTTATGGTATAAAAGATATAATGTGATTAAGTATATCCATTTTTTATTGCTACATAACAAATCACTGGAAAGAAAATAGGTTAAGGCGAATATCACATTATTATAGGTACTGCACCCATAAAGGCTTCTAAATGGTCAGAGTTAATTACTCTTTCTTCTCTTCCCATGGTACAGCCTTACACTGTAATTAGCTGTTCCTTTGTCCAGATAGGGGCTCAGCAAGCTATGGTCTCTAGAACAATTTGGTCTCCTGCCTATTTTTGTAAATAAAGTTTTATTGGAACATAGCCATACTCATTTCCTTCCTTCCTTCCTTCCTTCCTTCCTTCCTTCCTTCCTTCCTTCCTTCCTTCCTCCTTTCTTTCTTTCTTTCTTTCTTTCTTTCTTTCTTTCTTTCTTTCTTTCTTTCTTTCTTTCTTTCTTCTATTTTTATGCTCCTTCCTTCCTTACCTACTTTATTTTTCTTTCTGGAGTACTGGGTATGGAGTCCAAAGCCTCATACATGCTAAGCGAATGCTCTACCACTGAGCAACATCTCCAGCCCTATGCCTAGTTTTTTCTGGTACTGTACTAAGGAAAGAAACCTAAGTTCTACCATTCTACCACAGTTCTGTACCACTGAGCTACATCCTCAGTCCTCTTGACTTATTTATTTTTTAAATTTTGAGAAAGGGTCTTTCAAGTTGCAAGACCCTTTCTCAAATTTATGATCTTCCTGCCTCAGCTTTCCTCAGTGCTAGGATTACAGGCATATGCCCTTGCATTAGGCTCTTCAACCTACTTTTATGCTACAACAGGAAGACTATGTGGTTGTATCAGATTCTGTATGGCTGGCAAAGCTGGTAAGTCCTGCCAACACCCCATTATGGACCATTGTTATCCAAAAGAACTTTCTGTGAGGGTGTGAATGTGACTGCAGAAACACTGGAAAAGTGGTTACTGTGACTTAGAATGTTAAATTTTACTTAACTTTAGTGAATTTAAATCTAAATAGCTATGCATGGCGAGTTGATTAATTTTTTTGTTATTTTTACTCAGTTATATCCAATCATAACAAGTATTCTGCTTTTACACATAGCCAGCTCAACACAGTCTCAGTAAATATTTATTGAGTTAAATTTATCATGGTTATTTTCTTTTAGTCAAACTTTATGAAAGAATTCAAGTTAAAATATTTTTCTCAGAATGATTAGTATTTCGCTAATCTCAAAGGACCAATGGCTTCTTGAAATTGTCTCCAAATATTCTAGGTACCAGGAACTGAACTTATGACCTGCTTGCCAGGTAGGTGCTATGCCGCTGAGCTATATCCTCAGCCCCAGAAGAGCCATTTCTGATGGTATAGTTCATAGCATGAATATTCAACTACACACTCAGCTGTGTCCATTATCTCAGATGCTGGGCAGGGTTGTCCCTCCAGAGCTGCCCCAGGAAGGTGACAAAGAGTTTGCTGGAATCACAAAGCCTGGGGATCTTTGTATTCACTCTGAGCTTCTGTGCAAGGTCCCTTGCTATGGCGCTGCAGTTAGCCACAGGAGGTCTGCAGCAGCAACCTAAGGACTACAGTTCTCTTTCTCACAAAGCCACAACACTGAGATTGCTCAACCGGGCCATTCATTACCTCAGGTTAACAACATTATCACTGGTTCTTAGAATGCATCCATTTAGCCTCAGTTCTTGCAGAAGTTGAGTCCCAAAGAGTAGAAGTTGGGGTACAGGTCATTCTTTCTTTGAGGACTCTCATGCAAATTGGCTCCTGATAGGCCAAGGGAAGGGGTAGTTATGTCAAATCATTAAAAAGTGCTGTCATACTTCCCCAAGGCAGAGAGGTTTCAGATGCAAACAAGTTGTCTACTGAAACAGGACAAAGGGCCATTGCTATTAACACTCTAGAAAATAACTTGACTACATTTTACTCATGTCTGAAAACTCTGGAGGAGGCTGAGTTGAAAGATAACAGACTAATTGATCTGGCAGCGGGAATTTAAAGGCAGCTCAACATTCAGGCTATAAAATAGGCACTACTGACTGCTTTTTACGAGATCTACAGTGAGAATCAAGAGCAAAACAAGAGCTGAATGGTATAAAAGATTTCAGCTTGGACAGCAAGGAAGCGCACGTAAAGTTGGGGCCAAGAAAAGTGTGGCTGATGAAAAGAGTCACACCATCAAAAAGAAACCAACACAGTAGCAAAGATGCTTTCATTGTGTCTCAGGAATTGGCCAGACTCCCCATTAAGGGCTCAAGTGTGTAAAGAGGTAAATTCTTTTGAAAGACTTTGTTTTGAGAAGAGTGCCTGAGGATTACTCAGCGCCACCTCAGGGAAGTGTGTCCCTGAGCTCAGGCATCTAGGAACTCATAGGCCACTACCACCATGGGCCACAGGGGGCCGGCTACTGCTCAAGCTGGTGGCAGCTCCTGGCATCATCCACGTTGTAGTTGTACTGATACAGTGTGAGGAGTGGAGAGGTCAGAGTAAGACTGGCTTATCTGCGTAAGAAGTAAACCCCTGTAAGTACTAGTTTATAGTCAGAAGTTGTTTCAAAAAAGAAAACAAATTCAATTTATTCAAAAATTTCAGGTTATTTGGGTGATGATATAAATAGATACGTATCAAAACAGAGAAATGTGCTGATGTGGGATATAGGAAGTTCTTCTCCCTAACTTGCAAGTGTTATAAAGAGTAATGCCAAGCATCTGTCAAAAATCCTTTTCTTACCCGTAAGCAGTTGACTGGAGTACTGTTTCTCATTCTTGACAGTCTGTGTGGGTTTTATTCCTTCCCAACATACGTATGAATGAGAGAAAGCAAGGGTAGCTAGCGAAGGTTGGAAGAGTCTAACAGTGGGGTCTTTCCAGTAGGAAGTGCTGATGACCGAGTTTGCAAGGGGCTGAGAGAGTGAGAGTATTGGGGTAGGTCTGTAGGGCAGGGAGATGGCAGAACAAGCTTTCAGGGGTGTGGACAAGAGAGCTGCAAGTTTTCTGTGTTCAGCAGGTATGTGTGCTCAGATGTGGCTTCACGCAAAAGGTCATTCAGCTGAGAGGGGCGTGGTTAGAGGTCAGCCTCCGAGCGTGTTGCCTTCAGCACACACCTCAGCTTTTGGGATGAGGCGGCTTTCTCATTGGTCAGCCTTGGGCAGTAACTGACGCTACGGCCTTGCCACTTCTGCCTCACATGAAACTTCTAACAGACAATATTTTTCCAGCTTCCACACTGTTGGGTAAGACTTTGCCGGACTGCCACCTGGTGTGAGGTTCTTCCTGCTAAATTCTCATTCTTTTCTCCTTTTTCTTTTCCAGGTGTCAGATCAACATCATGCTTCGAAGGTTTCCCATATGCATATTCTGCAGCCTCGTATTTTAATCTTCCATGGATGTTATTCCCCAGTAAACTGGTGATTTCCTAATTCTATCTGCTGCATGAAGGACCCGACAGTTCTTTGTGAAATAGTGCTGCTAAGAAGGATCATATAAATATATACTAACTGAATTATCTAATGCAAAGGCTGAAATGTAAGAGAGTAAATTACTTATGTGTGATAGTATGAAAACTTTTTGCTGAATTAATCATATACCTCTAATTCTTCTTAACATTGCCAATTTCTTTTAATGGAAGAAAGAAAATAAGCTTATGTATTTTCAGGTTTTTTGTCATTTTAGGACATTTGCATAATACTTTGTCATATAGCATTCTCAAACAAGCACGCTTAATATGTTGAAATGTGTAACATCATAGATTTACTTGCATTTACTGTTTCCTGAGACTACAGCATTTACTGAAAAGAGGGTTGCATAGATTTTGGATTTATATTCTTCTGTCTCTTAGAATTCATGAACTCACAATCTTCATAGTTATAATTGGATGTGAACCCCTCAGACTCCTGTTTAAATTTCTGCTGTTTGTTCTTATGAGTTTTCTTATTCTTCATTGAAAATCTTAGCTGTATCATATTACTGGATTATTGGTGGGAAATAAAGTGTTTATTTGAAGAAAAATTATGCAAACATAACAGCAAGACTAAAAGCAAAGCTAGGAGTGTACCTTTTTTGTGTTATGTTTGTGTTTTTCATTTTTATATTTGCTGCAGGTAGACTTATGCAAATCATGGAGCTTGACCCAGACAGCCACGTACTTTGTAGTTGTTCACATGAAGATCACTCAAGCACCTCTGTACATATATAATCAAAAATTCCCTGCTTCCATGGGAAAAATCAATCTGATTTTTGCACTGAAGATTACATATTCTGAACAAAGTTTTACATGAAAAACATCAAGCATAATATCTCCAAGGTTATGGAAAGTGTTCTCTGCTTCTGTCTAGTATTGTTTTCTTTTCAGTTACTTTAGTTTTGAAGATGCCTGCCTTTTCCTTTGTGAGTGACCACTAAGGAAAGTATCTTATACTTTTAATATGCACTAATGAGTATGAGCTGTGTGTTGCATGTGGGATGTTTTGATCAGTGAAGCTGTTTGGAACTGTTTAGCCACACTTAAGTGGCCTTGTAACACTTCAGAGTAACATGCACAGGCCCTGATTTTCTACTTGTCCTGAAGGATGTATGAATGAACTTAGAAATACAGAAAATGTATAGAAATCTGTGATGGTGGACCATTACGACCAACCCAAATACCAAAATTCAAAAGCACTGCCCAGGCAGCATGAAACACACCAACACCCTCTCTGCATACATGAGAACAAGGCATGGTGTAGCCTAGGCAGCACCACGTTGATGAATGAATTTTGTAACCACAGTACCACTCACCAGGGAGCCACATGCAAGTCACTGAAGGGGAAAGTTAACTGAAACTGGCAGTCACGGTATTTAGCGTGCAGAGTGGACTAAGACTTTTTCGTTTAAGTGGATAGGAAGGATTGATCTCTGCTCATGGCCCTAGATAGTGGTGGCCCGCTATCTGAGGAGAGGCTGAGGGAATCTGGTAGGAGGGTAAATCAAAAGAGTCTGGCATGTTTGAGGAGCAGGCGGTGGGAAGCCCCAGTCTCGCTACTGATAACTTATCTGTCTCCTTCCAGTGGGGCTGGATCATGGTATCTAAAATACAGCCAGAGTGTATTTTATGTTTGTGGCACTGTGGAGGTATTTATACACATCCAGCACTTTTATAAATTTAAACTATGTAACCTTTTAAACTTAGCAGATACATAGAAAATTAAATGACCCCTGGTTGGATGTCCTAGGTATTAGAGCACCTAGATTTAATCAGTGTTTACATTATTCTTATAACTTTAATTTTTTCTTCCTTCCATACCTTCTTCCTTTAAGAACTTATTTATATAAGATTCCAGGCATCTAAAAATAGAGCAACGCTGTTTCATGTGTATCCTCGCTCCTTCCCCACCCCCCAAGATTATTTGGGAGTAGGTACTATATATTACTTCAGACATGTTTTAGTACCAATTCCTAACTGATAAGGACTCTTTTAAAAAATAATTCCACAATGCTATATATCATGTAAGAAATTACTAGTAATTCCTTAATATCTTTGAGTATCCACGCAACATTCAATTTTTCATACTTTGGTTTTATAACTTTTAAGTTGGCTTCTATCACAATTGAAGTGGTACATGTTTTTACACCTTAACTACAGATGCATACTTTAAAAAATTTGATTCAAGATGTGTTTTATGATTAAAATTTGTACACACTTGGTCTCACGCTGCTGTATACATGTATTTGTAGCTTTGAAATTAACATATATTGATATAGGAGGACCTTATTCATCCTTCTAAAGTGCCATGTAATGAGGTTATCTGGATGGCTTCTACTCTTTTTTTTTTTTTTTTTTTTTCACTGAGAGAGTCCTGAATTTGTAATTTTTTTTTTTTTTTTAATTTTAGAAACATAAAAGTACAAAAACATATTGACAGACACCCATTATCATAGAAAATAGTACAATCACAACTAATCTATAGACAAGGTGATATGGTCTTTTTTTCTGTTGTTGAGAGGATCAACTGTCTGACTAAATTTGCATGTCTGTATATGGGTCCATACATCTACAATTCGAAGATATCAATGGATAAAGCAACAACTACTGTTGAGACTTCTACTCTTGTACCAATTTCTCTACTTATGGGCCATTGTCTTTTCTCTTCATCTGTACACACTCACAGTACACAATAATTACATCTGTTGAGGGGCATTGGAGCATGAACAGAATTCATCTTAATTCTTTTTTTTTCATCCCGTATACTCCTGTCCAACCCTCTTAAACTCTTGGTTCTTTCTTATTTGCAAAAACTCTATTTTCATGATTATGTTTCTCCTTCAAATTTTAAAATATATAATATTTTAGGAGTGGTACTGAGTTCAATCTGTAATTGACTGTGAAAAATCAATTGAGATAACTCACTACCTTCGGACCAGCCGTAGAGTGGTGCTGAGGATGGAACCCAGGGCCTTCGCACTATGCTACATCCTCAGTCCCTTTTAAAATATATTTTATTTCAAGACAGGATCTCCCTAAATTCCCCAAACTGGGCTCAAACTTCAAGATTCCTGCTTCACTCTCTCAGAGTGCTGGGATTAGAGGCCATGTCATCACACCTGGCTGCAAGGAATATTTTTGTCTCTGAGTCCTTGTGTGTGTTCCTCAGGTTACCTAAGGCGGGCATCTAAAGGGTAAAGTTCTGGGTTGCAGTGACATCCTGGAGTTAGCTCATGCCCGCTTATGAGAACCTATTGTTAAAATTTAATGAACTGATTATTAAACATAAACATTAAAAACTGGGTCACCTTAAGATACAATTAAGTAAATTACATTAGAGACAAAGGTAATACTTAGAAATCTTCACTTCCTAATGACTAATCTTCACCTCATTGTGTGTGCTAGAAGTATCTGCGCTCATGGTTACTTTTTGGATCTGTATGGAAGAGAAGCCCTATAACAGTGCCACTGTGCGTTTCTTCCTGTCCTTGTCTTCAGTGGCGTCTCATCTGTAGTTCGAAATAAACTATGGGGAGACTTCTGCACCATAAAAATTAGACACTACTACAAATCAGGGCTTAATTGATTGCTCTGTAGATGGTTTAGATTTAAGAACGTGAAGGGAAAATAATAACATGGATGAATCTTAGAAGTGTGTCACGTCTGTGGCTCTTACTCTGTAAATAGCACAAAAAGTGAGAAAGTATTATTCCAGAGTTCAAAACCTATTAACCAATAAAACATCCAATGTTGCATTAAGTGGTTACATTAAAATACTTTGGGAATTGATGGACTATTGAGTAAATGACAGAAACCATTTAGAGGCCTAATTTAAGAGTGGCACACTGAAGAATAGCTGTGTGAACATTTTTCTTTTAAAAATATCAGAATGTCTTTGTGGCCAAGAAGGAGGCATGACCCAGATTCATTTCCAAGGAAGGCTTTACTGATCAGCTGCAAGAAGTGCGGCTGTCTACCGCATCCAGCTGTCAGCTTAGTCTGCATGCACTTACCCTTTAGTTTATGTTCTGCTGGGGCATTGGAAGTGGCACCAGCCAACGACTAATCAAGGCAGCAGTCAGTGTTCAAACCATTTCTGTCTAACATGAGATTCCTTGGGTGGGTGATTTTACTCTGGAGCCTCTCTGTTGGCTGGTTGAGATGCAGTCAGATCTGCATCCTGTTCTAATAGCCTCCCACTCATCCTACTTTCTTATTTTTTCCTTTTTAGATATAATGTCCCCAAAATACCTGAGATGGTTTGTGTCCAGATGTGCCCCCCAAAGCTTCATGTACACTTAGATAGGGCTTTGTGGAGGTGGCTGGATCTAGGGTGTGTGATACTGGGAGGAAGGGTGTGTGATAGCTGCACTGGCTTAGCATAACACTGGCTGTGGGTAACGGGAGGCTCATCCTGGGTGTGGGTGGCACCAACCAGTAGGCCTATAGTCTGCATGGGATATAAAGGACAGAAGGACTGTGGCTTGTTGCCTCCTGCTTCCTATTTGCTGCCTTCTGCCTGCCCTTTCATGGACTGTGTCTCTCGTGCCATGCTGCCCTGCCTGGGGCCCAGGAGCCATCACCGGAAACCTCTACAAACTCTGAGCTGAGGTAAACCTTTTCACCTTCATCTTTGGGTGTTGGGTATTTGTTTCATCAATGAGAAAAGTAACTAAAACAACATGACACCTGACTTGATCTCAGAATCTGCTTCCTTATTCTTTCCACAGTCCTTGAGACTTCTTAACAAAAGATTTTTTGCTTAGTCATTAAGAAATTCTATGAGAGTCAATTGGATTTTTGTGGAAACCATTGATTATATTAAAATATGGTTTGTGTATAAATCCACTGAGTTTAGAATTATATATAGTGGTTTCTTCTCTTTCCATAGGTTCTAACAGAAATAATTGGCTGAAATGTTAACCAGGATTTGGTTTGGAGGGAATGTGGCTGAATTTTCCTGTCTGCTAAATGTGTATTTCTTTTTCATTGGTTTTTCTGAGACAAGATCTCACCATGTAGTTCAAGCTGGCCTTGAACTCACTATGTAGGATAGGCTGGCCTTGAATGTGCAGGGATCCTCCTGTCTTAGTCTCTCGAGTGTTGGGATTAAAGGGATGTACCACCATGCCCGGCAAAAGTATATTTTGTTATGATGGATGCTTTCATAGAGAAAGAAGCTTGAGTATTAATTTTAATAATTTCAAAAACATTTTCAGAACGTACAAGTTGTCAGGCATTGTTCTAAAACAGCAGGAGGAAAAAATGTTATTTACATACAATGGAGTATTAGTCTCCTATAAAAAATGATAAATTTGAGTCAGTTGGACCTCAAAACCATAATATTAACTGAAATAAATCAGATACACAAGCTTAGCTGTCACATGATTTATCTTATATAAGAAACCTAAAGCATAAATAAATTAAAGAGAAAAATAAAAGGAAGCATGGAGTCAGATCTTTTGCAAAAAGGAAGTGGACCAAGAGATAGAGGGAGGGAGGAGGGAGGGGAGGGAAAGAGAATGTAAACAGAATCAAGACTTTTTTTTTTTTTTTTTTTTTGTACCAGGGATGGAACTCAGGACCTTGAATTTGGCAGGCAGATGCTTGTGCTGCTGAGCTATACCCCCAGCGCTGAAAAAAAAATCAAGATGTGTCATGTACATGTACCAGCTCCCCACGAAGATTGTAACCATTAGGCACTGCAGACGTGTGAATAAAAATAAAGATTTTTAAAAAAGATTAAAAAATCAGATTGTCCTTGCTTTCAAGGACCTTACAAACGAGAATCAAGATAGGGCACAGTCTGCAGGAGTGTTTTGGCAAGGGGATTGTATTCTCTCTTCATTTGGTTCCATCAAATTAGTTTCGTTGAGAAACTGTGCTTCAGTTTCAGGCGGTAGCCCCATTACATCTAGAAAATTACACCTAGTTTTACTTATGGAGAAAAGTCATTCGTTTTTGGTGACATGGGGTCTTGTTCACTTTACGTCAAATGACACTAGGAAGTGATTGCTGTGTGAGTGGGAACGTGTCTTCCAGTACCTGGCTAATTAGCAGGCACTCCCAACGTGCATCGGGCACACCCCCCTCCCCGGAGGCAGCGTGCATGCGTTGCAGCTATAAACAGAAAGGCTGCGCAAGCATGCGCCGTGCCTTTCTCCTGCCACACACGCTTGCTTTTTTCCTGAGATCCCTCCTTTGATCTCTGACAGTCGGCCCTTGCCTCCCCATGGTGGCAAGAAGAGGAGCACCATATGTTCAGAAGCAGGGACGGCGGTGAACGGTGCAGCGTTTCTTGGCACTAAAATAAGACACGATGTGTAACAGAAGCCTTTCAGATTGATGCTGAATGAAGAACGTGGACGAAAGCAAAGAAAGCAGCTGTGTTCTAAGAATCTGGAATAAACTCGCCAATGGTCCCTTATGACAGAAATATGTGTCTGATGAGGCCCGTGGCACTAGACTAAACTCGGTGATAGTGATGATTTAGGCTCTGGCGTCGCACAGATTTCAGTTCTGTGTGTAAATTTTAACACCCCCACGTCCACGGGATCTGAATGAGAAAAGATACTCTAACTCATCTCAGCCAGCCTTCAAAGGAGAGCTAATTGGAAGAGGGGCTGGGGCAGGGAGAAGAGGACTATTTTTATGTCTAACTTATCAGGGAAGTCGTCTCTGAATTTAGTCTCTCCAAACAGAAAAGATTGCTTATTGTTTTCCTTGTAGCGCTATCACACATTTGGCAACGTCCCAAAAACTCGATTTATTCTCTGGGGTCTTAGAACCAGAAGAAGACAAAGCAGAGACTTTTCTCATGGTTACTCAGGGCAAATGGAATGAAAATATTGTGCAGCTATGCTAAAAAAAGGAAAAACCTCAAGAAACTAAGAAAACGTGCATGCAATTTCTATGTTTGGGTTATTTTTGAGTTTATAGCAGAGGGGCCTGACAAAAGGCCGTGATAAATCCTTTTCACCGGCAGTGTAGTTGCGATTAGTTGACGTTCTTATAGCAAGTCGTTGGGGAAGAAGAAGAAACTATACAAAGCTATGAGTTCCCACTAGTCTTCTGCAGTGTCTGTGCGATAAAAATGTGCTCTCACATCCTCAGGCTCCAAATCTAAGAATCTGGGTCTTGACGCGCTGACAACCGAGGGACTGAGCTTTCCATGTTGCCTTGCACTGTCTGCACTTCCTGACTACGGGAGATAAGCTGTTTTGTGATCCTTCACTTAGCAAAGCTAGTGTATTTCATCTATCTTAGGATATTCTCCCCACACCTTTGTTTATGAGAAGATAGAATCTATCTTATCTTGATGGGCCATGATTATTTTATTGGCAGTATTTCTTTCTTGATGGGAAACAGAATAATGGCCTATTTTATAGTAGATCAAGTATAATACCACAGTAATAGATAATGTTACTATCAGTTCCATGTTTAAGGACCTTCTTTGTGCTAATCATGGTGATAATATTTTGCAATTAGTGTGTTAGCTAAAGTAATCTTCACGAAAGTATGTGAGGATCATCCTCATTTTATGTTTTAGAAAACATATCAGACACCTTAACTTATAAGGAGTAAGGCTTTCTGGAACCCAGGACTATCTGAATCCAGGCTTGATCTTCTTTCTACCATGTCTTGTGACTTCCTCAGACAACAGTTGCCTCCTCTCACCCAGTTTCAGTGATAAGTGGTATATTGCTCACAGTAGCATTTATATGGCATTTATGTGCCAAACCGTGCATGCATGTATGGGTGCGAGTGTGCTTGTGTACATGCAAACAAGGGGGCATTATTTTCTATTTCATAGAAGAGGAAAATGAATCACAGAGACCCAACCTGAAGCACTGAGCTAGTCATTGGCAGAGCCAGGGTTGAGCCAGGCAGGCAGTGTGGCTCTTGACTAGCGTCACGCTAAGACTGAGCTGCACCAGGCTCTACCATGAGCGCTAGGCACCAGGCTTCCCATTAAGAGCTCCTAGTCCAAGCCATGATCACAATTCCTTCTTAGTTTTCAGAAAACAGATCAATTTACATTCCAGTTTGTTTTTGTTTCTCCTTAGGCCCTCTACACCTTAATACAGAACGTCTCAAACTGCAAAAGAACTTTGTTAAACTGCAAGGGAAATGTATATAATACTTCTCTTCAAGAAATTTTTTCAGTATCGGGACTTAGCCATACAAATCAATTAAATAATACAAAAAGGAATGGAAATAACTTATTTAGCACTTAATCTATCCTAGGCATTCAGCTTGTATCACACATATTATTCTTTTTTTTTTTTTTTGGACCGAAAATCAAACTCAGGACCTTGTGCTTGCCAGGCAGGTGCTGAGCTATATCCCTGACCCTATACATATAATTCTAATTATGGTCTACAGTTTTGATTTTATAAAGGAAGATGTGGAGCAAAGGTTAGAAATGAAGATGCTGAATGCAGTGACATGGGTAATGTAACAGGTACACCAGCCCGGCTCTGTCTAGGGCCCAAACTGATATACAAGAAGTAGCCAAAATGTGCATTGCCAATATGAGAAAAGACAGTAAGAAAGAGAAAGTTGTGATCTGAGTCTCAAGGATGGAGAGTGCATGTTAAGAAGCTGTAGAAACTGTGAGTAAAAAAAAAAAAAAATACAAAAACAAAAGCATCATCTGTGTTGAAGAGGACAGTGACCCTGGAAAGAGCAAGGGTGTGTCACAGTAGAGGGAGGGAAGCTTGGCTAACAACTCACTGCCTAGACCTAGGTGCTAAAAAGCCACATAAAAAGTTTGAACCTGGTTAGGAATCGCTGTGAAGCACTGTAAGTCATGGAGAGGAGTCTGAAGGACAATATCATAATTAGTGAAATGAAATGATGCTTTAGTGAACATGAGACAGCCCATCGATTAAACTATGTCAGAGATTAAGAGAAATACAACAGCTAAAATTCAAACATTGGCAAATGAGATAGAAAGTTCAGCCAAGCTTTTGCCACAATCCGCTGCTTTAAAAAATAATAGATCTTCAAAATAATGCCCGGGTATTTGAAAAAGCCAGTGTGTGATTTACAATATGCCACTGGATTGGAAGAGCTTTGGAAGGAGGTTTACTTAACCCTCAGGAAGACAGTGATTTAAGGCGCGGAGTGGAGCCACTCGTGTGGGCAGAAGTGGGGAAGGTTATTGTAAAAACAGCCTGTCTTCTCTCACATGGAAAAAACCCAGAAGCAGGGAGGATCTGTAGTCAATCACCATGTCCCAATGGCTGTATCACCTCAAAACGCAGGTCAATTCTGGGCTTTTCGATGTTTAGATGGATTTCTCCCCTCGTCCCCTGCTTCTTCCCCGCAACCAAGACTGCACCGCAACCCTTCGTGATCACTGCAGGATGGAGTTAGCAATGAGCTGGAACTGAGATTTGGAACAGAGGACTGTGAAATCCATGCACCAGCTGGAGCAGAAAATCCAAGAAACATAAATTTCTTGGAAAATGACCTTGATTTTGGCAATTGTTGCAACAAATGGGAATACTTGAGAATCTTAATGGGAACAAGGCAGCGTGTTTTGCTCCCAAGCTCCTCTACAGTATGTTTTACGCTTGTGTTTATCCCCGATTCATGTTTGTGGGAAATGTTAATGCTGGCTATTCCTGAGTGACTCTGAAGGATTTTATGCTTTAAAATAGTATCAGACTTTATCGTATATTATTATATTGGAAAATTAAACTGTTTTCCTCACTCTGAATACCATTGGTTGCAAAAAAGAATGTTGCAACTGTATTTTAGTGAATTGCTTTAAAAATGGAAAACAATAAATTGAGAATCTACTCATGCTTACAGTTTGAACATTTGGGTTTTCAAGCATAAAACCAGTCTAGCCAGTGACCTGAACCTGGAAACCCTTGTGCTTAGGACCCCACAGTACCAGAGGCAAATGATGTTATTTCACTCGTTTCATGCATTTTGCTGACTAGCCTTTTAGGTAGTATATGGTACTTTAGATTCCTTACTCTGTAGTAAACAACCTGTGAAAGCTCAAGAGTCTTCCTCAGCAGAAACTAGGGTTCCTCTTTATGACATTGCAAATGGTTTCATTTTAAGCTGGAGTTTGCACAATCAGCTCTAGTTTGTTTTTGGTTTTGTATCTGGAAATCCAACTCAGGACCTTTGCACTTGCCAGGCAGGCACAGTGCCACTGAGCTATATCTCTGGACTGCGCAATCAGACAGAATAAAATGTCCTTTTCACTTTTTTTAAGGCCCAGGGAATAAACTTGCTTTCGTGTTTTCTCTCATATTTTCTCTATTAGTCTTTGTAAGAGAAGTAATGATTATATGCAGAAATACATTATATTCTGCTTACCTTCCTAATTGCAGCTACGCCATTTAATAATATGGTCCTGGACAGCCATAACTTGGGGTCTGTTTCTGTTTTGTTGGCTTATTTCTTCCAACTCATTCATCAAGTGATGTTCCCTGTATTGACTGCTGTACTTGGTCCTGCTTTAGACACTGGGGTTACAAAAATGTATACTGTATCCTGTAACCATGCTCTTATGAAGCTTATGCCCCACTGAAGGAACTGCATAGACACTACACAAATACTTGCATTAATATTTCACTGATTACCATTTTGTTTAGTGTCAAGAAAGAAGAGTGTGTATAGATGGACATCTCGTAATAAAGGTTCCTAATCTTGCTATGTCAATTCTGAATGATAAAATGTGCCCCACACATAGTAGGCTCAATAAATGGTAGCTGGACCTGGCATTGTGCTGTTTGGGTAATGGGTAAGGTGACTAACAAAACCAAAAGAATACAGTCAAGTTTCTTTAAAGTTTCTGTTCGTCCCCTAACCTGTCAGGACGCTGATGACACCCTTCTTTCTGGGGGCTGACAAGGGGAAGTGCTTGTGCCTTGAGGTGAGAGAAAGAATTTCAGAGATTCAAGTCTAATATGTCTCTGGTAAATATAAACCTTAAAGAACTCAGGTTGGTGGGTTTTGGCTGCTCAGTTTTTCACATTGCTTTGCTCACTTCTTTAAAACTTAAACCTTTGGACAAATTTTTTTTTTAATCTGATTAAAAAGAGGCTTACAATGTGCAGCAATGATTGAAGTGTCAGGAGGTAAAGCACTTAAATTCAGTAGATTTAACTCAGTTTTATTCTATTCATCACATTTTTATGCAGTAAAAAATAGAAATAATCTGCCTTTGTAACTGAATACACCCTTGTTTTTGTACTATTCATGAAATAGGATGACTAATCTGCTTCAAGCCAAACTAAAAATGAAATATTATAGACCTCAGAGGCAGCCCAGGAAGCGCTATCATGGCTCACGTGACGAACTCTGCATTTATGAGAAAGAAATACTGCTTTCATTGCCATGGTAACTGTATTTTCCATACCATTGCTTGTGACTGAGATATTTAGGGTATCTCGTGTTACTGTAGCCATCCTTAAGATCAAGAAACGAAAACAAAACAAAGGAGGAAGTCACTTCCTTGGGGAAACACTGTTAGTCAGAAATAAAGCCAGAAATACACTGGTGTGACTCATAAGATTTGACTTCTGGGGACAGTGCTATGGGGAGGAAAAACAGGCCACATGGATGGGGTACAGGAAGAAAAAAGAAGCCCATCTAGGAAGGAGGCAGGGAAAAGAAGCAGAAGAAGAATTTAAAGAGAGAGCAGCTAAGAATACTTCTGTAGAAATTTCAATGACAATACAATGACTGAGAAAGATTTATTCTATTTATTTCTTTGCTTTTGAATGAAGCCCTCCGAAGAATTTTTAAAAAATGAAAATTCAGAATATCAAAATCTGGCAGGAATAGCTTATTACTAGAATAAAAAAATGGATTCAAAATTCAAAAATGTTTACAGGTCAGAAAATTGGGTCAAAACAAAGGACATAAAATGCTGGATTTATGAAGTAAAATTAGATTGTTAGATTTTTAATTTAATGACAGAGACTGCGTGCTGTAGCTTTGGTCAGAGCCTCTGATGAAGACATGAGTGGGGGCCACACCATGCCCAGCATGTCGGGCTAGTGAAAGCTGGACTTCTCAATATATTTGTATCTCCCTTCTGAGTATATAAAATCAGCATGGGTCAAGTGAACCAGAGGAGGTGCCGTGTTCCAATAAGAATATGAGCTTTGCCATCCAAAGGACTTTCTTTTGTGTCCAACATCATACATCTCAGTTGGATGTATGATCTGGGAAAATTATTTAGCCTGCATTAGCTTCAATGCCTTCATCTAGACAGTGTGAGTATGATAGTGCTCAATTTAGACAGTGATTATGAAGAGTACATGAGGTAACACATTGTAGTTTTAAGCAGGTGTTGGAGGAGAAGTTCCCTATGTTTGAATTGTACCTACATGAACTGCTGTTCATTGGGTTCTAGGCAAGTTTCTTCTTTGTGTTTCAATTATCTTATATGCCACATGGAGGTGATGTACAGTACCCACATCATAGACTGTAGGTATTTAATACATGAACAGAAGTAAAGCAGGTAGAACAGTGAGTGGCACACTGTGTGTGGTGGCTCACAACTACAACCCCAGCGCTGCAGGAAGCTGAGGCAGGAGGATAACAAGTTGGAGCCCAGACTGGGCAACTTAGTGATTTAGTGAGATCTTGTCTCAAAAAATAGGAAAAATATTTAAAACAGAGCTGGTGATGTAGGTCAGTTTGAAGGTCCTGGATTCAGTTGCCACTAAGGGGAAAAAAGAATTATAACTGGCAAATAGAAGGCATCTAATAAAGGATAATGAGGCGGGGAGGAGCTTGGCCTACAAAGCAGCACCTAGGCAGCCCCTCTATCTGCGTGGAACTCTGGGCAGGTGAGGAGTGTGTGTGCTCAGCCCTGGATCTCTGGGTCAGGGAGGAGCTTGGCCCACAAAACAGCACTTAGGCGGCCCCTCTGGTTGTGTGGAACTCTGGGCAGGTGAGGCGTGTGCACACTATGACTTGGATCTCTGGGTCAGGGAGGAGCTCAGCCCACAAAGCACCATCTAGGCAGCTCGCCTGTGCGGAACTATGGGTAGGTGAGGCATGTGCACACTGCGACCTGGATCTCTAGCTAGGGAGTAGCTCAGCCCACAAAGCAGCATCGGAGCAGCCTTCTGAGCGGAACTCTTGGCAGAAAGCTTAAAGGACATTTTCCCGAAGAGAAGGAGCCACTGGAGCAGCCTTTGCAATGGACTTTTGCCTGGTGAGCTGCCTGGGCAATTTGTAGCTCAATATTTTGCATTCCATATCCAAAATGACAAGACAGAAGAGCAAAATGCAGTCCTAGAACTCAACCCCACCCAGAACAAGTCCTGGACACAATGATATAGGAGAACTAGGAAGCCGCATACCTGCAATTTCTGAAACGATGGCATCTGAAGTAAAGAAACAACTCCATCAGGCCATAGAAGAGATTAAAGCAGAAATAAGCCACATACCGGCAATTTCTGAAATGATCACATCTGAAGTAAAGAAAGAACTCCATCAGGCCACAGAAGAGATTAAAGCGGAAATAATCCCTCAGGCAAAAAATGAAGTGAAAACAATAATGGAAGAAATGCTCCACACATATAGAGAAGAAATAGATAAAAGACTAGAAGAACATAGCAAACAAATGGAAACGTTACAAGAGCAATTTAGAAATGAATTACCACAAATGAAACAGGCCCAAGGAGATTGCCAGGAATTGAAAACTTCCACTGAAAGCTTGCAAAACTGCTTAAGTGAAGCCGAAGACAGAATTTCAGATCTTGAAGATAGCATGGCAGCTAGTGAGCATGAAAGGAAGGATCTCATAAAGTCATCAAGGATCCAGGAAAAATCAATCCAACAGCTGCAAGACGAGGCAAAAAGAAATAATATCCGAGTAATAGGAGTCAGTAAAACAGCAGAAGACAATACAAATGATAAAAAAAGAATATTTGCTGAAATAATAGCAGAAAATTTTCCAAACACGGTAAAAGATACCGAAGTACAGTTAATTGAGGCGTATAAAACCCCAATGAGCCATAACCCGAATAAAACCACACACAGACATATAATAGGCAAGATCCCAGACATCCAGCAAAAGAACACAATATTAAAAGCTGCTAGAGAAAAGAAACAGATCAACTATAAAGGAAAGCCCATCAGAATGACAGCAGACTTCTCAATGGAAACCATGAAATCAAGAAGAGCTTGGAGTGAGGTATTACAGATTTTGAGAGAAAACAACTTCCAACCCAGACTGATGTATCCTGCAAAACTATCCTTCAAATTCAATGGAGAAATAAAATATTTCCACGACAAAGAACAACTGAAGAACTTCATGAGTGCCAAACCAGCGCTGCAAAACGCACTAAAAGATATTCTAGATAGAAAAAAGGGACCACAACCTCAAGAACAACAATAGAAAGGAACCCTCAAACAGAACAAGCAAGTAAACAGATAGCAAAAGTACAAAAACCACAACAAGTAAATAGCATGACAAGAATAAGCCAACATATAACCATTATAACCACTAATGTAAATGGCCTCAATTCACCAGTCAAAAGAAACAGATTGTCAGAGTGGATTAAGAAACATAATCCAATGATATGCTGTATACAGGAAACACATTTTACTCAAAAGGAAATACACAGACTGAAAGTTAAAGGATGGAAAATAATTCTCCATGCAAAAGGTTCCCAGAAAAAAGCAGGGGTAGCTATTATGTTTGCAGACAATGTAAACTTCAAACCAAAAACAATCAAAAGAGATAAAGAAGGCCATTACATACTAGCTAGGGGAAAGCTGCAAGAGGAAGAGGTAACGATCCTAAACATTTATGCACCAAATACTGGAGCACCAAACTTTACAAGTCAAATTTTAACAGACATGAAAAATCAAATAATTAATAACACTATTGTAATAGGGGACCTAAACACCCCTCTGACGCAAAGAGACAGATCAACCTGACAAAAACTCAGCAAAGAAATAAGACTTGAACCAAAAGTGTGAACAAACGGACTTAGTAGATGTATACAGAGTGTTCCACCCCACAACATCAGAATACATATTCTTCTCAGCTGCACATGGGTCTTTCTCTAAAGTAGACCACATTCTAGCCCATAGAGCATATCTACCTAAATGCAAAACAATTGAAATTACCCCGTGAATATTATCTGACCACAGTGCAGTGAAATTGGAAATTAATGACAAAGAGAACTCCAAAAACCGCATAAACACTTGGAAATTAGAGAACAACCACCTGAGTAACCAGTGGGTCACACAAGAAGTTAAAGAAGAAATTAAAAAATACCTACAAATAAATGAAAATGCAGATACAACCTACCGGAATCTGTGGGATGCAATGAAAGCAGTCCTCAGAGGGAAATTTATAGCCATGAACTCATATATAAAGAAAACAGAAACAGAGCAAATAAATAGCCTAATGCTACACCTCAAACTTTTAGAAAAAGAGCAACAAACCAAACCAAAAGCCCAAAGAAGGGAGGAGATTATAAAACTCGGGGCAGAAACTAATGTAATGGAGATAAAGGAAACGGTAAAAAAATAAGTGAATCAAAGAGTTGGTTTTTCAAAAGAATAAATAAAATCGATAAACCACTAGCCAACCTTATAAAAAAAAAGAAAGAACTCAAATTCATGTAATAAGGAGTGAAAAGGATGAAATCAATACAGATCCCACAGAAATTCAAAAGATCATTAATACCTACTTTTAAAATCTTTACTCCTATAGGATAGAAAATTCAGAAGAAATGGACAGATTCCTAGAAATGTACAAATTACCAAAATTGAATCAGGAAGATTCAAAAATCCTGAACAACCCAATATCAATTAATGAGACTGAAATTGTTATTAAAAAATTACCAACAAAGAAAAGCCCAGGCCAGGATGGATCCACAGCAGAATTCTATAAAACATTCAGAGAAGATTTAATGCCAATGCTCCTCAAACTCTTCAATGAAATCGAAAAGGAAGCAACTCTCCCTAACTCATTTCTGGAGGCAAGTATTATACTGATACCAAAAACAAAGAGAGACGCAACCAAGAAAGAGAACTACAGGCCAATCTCTCTAATGAACATAGATGCAAAGATACTCAACAAAATACTAGCAAATAGAATGCAGCGAATCATAGGGAAAATTATACACCATGACCAGGTTGGATTTATTCCAGGAATGCAGGGATGGTTCAATATTTGCAAATCAATTAATGTAATACATCATATCAATACAGCCAAAGACAAAAACCACATGATCATCTCAATAGATGCAGAAAAAGCTTTCAATAAATTCCAACAAGCATTCATGTTAAAAACTCTAGAAAAAATAGGAATAGATGGCCTCTACCTCAATCTGATCAAAGCCATCTATGACAAACCAACAGCCAACATCATACTAAATGGGCAAAAACTGAAAACTTTCACTTTAAAGTCAGGAACAAGACAAGGATGTCCATTGTCACCACTCCTATTCAACATAGTTCTGGAAGCATTAGCCAGAGCAATTAGACGAGAGAGAAATAAAAGGAATAAGCATAGGAAAGGAAGAAGTTAAACTATCACTATTTGCAGATGACATGATACTATACATGGAGGACTCCAAAAACTCCACAAGAAAACTCCTGGAATTAATTGACAAATTCAGCAGAGTAGCTGGATACAAAGTCAACACCCAAAAATCAATAGCATTCCTATACACGAACAACAAACAGACTGAGAGAGAAATTGAGGAAACCATACCTTTTACAATAGCATCCAAGAAACTGAAATAATTAGAAACCAGTCTAACAAAGAATGCAAAAGATTTATTCAGTGAAAACTACAGTACTCTGAAAAAAGAGATGAAAGAGGATTTCAATAAATGGAAAAACATCCCTTGCTCATGGTTAGGAAGAACCAACATTGTGAAAATGGCCACACTACCAAAACTGTTGTACAGACTCAATGCAATTCCCATTAAACTACCGTTAGCATACCTCACAGATCTAGAGAAAATATGCCTTACATGCATGTGCAACCAGAAGAGACCCAGAATAGCAAAAGCAATCCTGGCCAACAAGGACAACTTAGGTGGAATCACAATCCCTGACCTGAAATTATACTACAAAGCTACTGTAATAAAATCAACCTGGGACTGGCTAAAAAACAGATCTGAGCATCAATGGAACAGACTGGAAGATGCAGCCACAATGAAAAACACACTCAGCCACCTAATATTTGACAAAGGGACCAACCAAGCTCACTGGGAAAAAGGTGGCCTGTTTAATAAATGGTGCTAGAAAATTTGGCTTGCCTCTTGCCAAAAACTGAAAACAGACCCAAGTCTATCAAGATGCACCAAACTCAAGTCAAAATGGATCACAGATCTCAACATTAAAACAGAAACTCTAAATGTATTGGAAGAGAAAGTAGGTAAAAATCTTGAAGACATAGGAGTAGGCAGAGAGTTCATGGACAAAAATGAAACTGCAAGGGAAACAATTCAAGGAATCAATAACTGAGACCTCATCCTACTGAAAAGTTTTTGTACATCTAAAGAAATCACCAGCAAAGTCAAAAGAAAACCCACAAACTGGGAAAAAATCCTAGCTGGCTGTCCCTCAGACAAAGGTCTTCTATCTAGAACATACAGAGAATTAAAAAACATGTACCTGTACAAATTCAAAGACCCAATCCAGAAATGGGCATCTGAGATGAATACACACTTCTCAGATAAAGAAATACAAATGGCAAATAAATATATGAGAAAATGTTCTACATCTTTAGTCATTCAAGAAATGCAAATAAAAACAACATTGAGATTTCGTCTCACCGGAGTAAGATTGGCCAGTATTAAGAAATCATCCAATAACAAATGCTGGCAAGGCTGTGGAGAAATAGGGACTCTACTGCACTGCTGGTGGGACTGCAGACTGGTGAAACCACTGTGGAGGCCAGTTTGGAGATTTCTCAGCAAACTAGGTCTAGAGGTTCCATTCAAACCAGCTATTCCCCTTCTGGGTATTTTCCCAGAAGATCTGAAAACATCATATCACTCTGATATATGTGCACCCATGTTTATAGCAGCGCAATTTGTAATAGCTAAATTGTGGAAGCAATCCAAATGTCCATCCACAGAGGACTGGATTGAAAAAGTGTGGCATTTTTATATAATGGAATATTACTCAGCTATAAAGAGGGACAGATTTGGGGCCTTTGTAGGAAGATGGTCACAATTAGACACCATACACATAAGTGAAATAAATCAGAGGTACATGTGCAAGCAATGTATTGTGTCACTGGTGTAAGAACCTGAGGATGGGAATATAAACTAAGAGGCGTGAAGGAAATCTGTTCAAAAGTAAAGAACAGATGGGATGAGGGAAAGGAGAAAAGGAAGAAAGGCAAATATGTATGTATGTATGTGTGTACATATGTGCAGGATGGCTTACATAGTTCTACTATTGTCTTATGTCACGTAAAGGTAAGGAATAGTTGATGACTGATTGTTTGATCAATGTTGTATGTCTATATGTGTTTTCCTGAGCATACACTTTGAAGTTCTCAATATGCAATGCAACAACTATTGTTGGTTTCCTGGTTGCTTTGTCTATAATTCAATTTTGATTATACTGTTATTGTGCTACTTTGTGTCTCTTTGTTAATGCTTTCCTCTTTTTTGTTGATGTTGTTCTTCTACTTTTACACTTTAAAAAAATTTTTAAAAATTATATAAAAAAAGAAAAGGAAGGAAGGCATAATTATCTATGTATGTAAGTAAATATGTATGTATATGCAGCATAGCTAACATAGTTGTACTACTGACTTAGATAACTTTATTGTAAAGAATAGTTAATGACTATTTGTTTGATCAATTTTGCATGTCTACATTTGTTTTCCTGAGTATACACTCTGAAGTTATCAATATGTAATACAACAACCATTGTTAATTCCCTGTCACCTTGTCTGTAATTTAGTTTTTTTTTTTATTAAAAAAAATACAAGTACAAAAACATATTGACAAAGAGACACCAATTAGCATAAAAACTAGTACAATCACAACTAATCTATAGACAAGGTGATATGATCTCAACAGTGGTTATTGCTTTATCCATTGATATCTTCGAAGTGTAAATATATAAGCCCATATACAGACATGCAAATATAGTCAGACAATTAATCCTCTCAACAACAGAAAAAACACAAAAACCAAAAATCCAAAGAC
>PVLD010022390.1:0-29419 GCA_004027595.1 Dinomys branickii
GTTCTATATGCCTCGCTTAACTGAACTTCAGTGTCTTTTACCTTGTTTGGGAAATTTTCTGCTATTATTTCATCAAATATTCCTTTTATATCGTTTGTGAGATCTCCTGCTGTTTCACACACTCCTATAATTCGAATATTGTTACGTTTTGCCTCATCTTGCAGCTGTTGGATTGACTTTTCTTGTGTCTTTGATGATACCATGAGTTTCTTCCTTTCACGCTCATAAGCTGCCATGCTGTCTTCAAGTTCTGAAATTCTACCTTCGTTTTCATTTAAACGGTTTTGCACGCTTTCAGCGTTAGTTTTCAAATCTTGGCATTCTCTTTGGACCTGTTTCATTATTGGTAATTCATTCCTAAATTGCTCTTGTAACGTTTCCATTTGTTTCCTATTTTCTTCTAGTCTTTTGTCTATTTCTTGTCTGTGTGAATGGAACATTTCTTCCATCATTGTTTTCAACTCGTTTTTTGTCTGAGAAATCATTGCCGGTATGTGGGTTATTTCTACTTTAAGCTCTTTCATGGCCTGTTTGAGTTGTTTTATTTCGGATGCAATCGTTTCATAACTTGAAGTTATGAGGCTTCCTGGTTCCCCTGTATCTTCACATTCAAAACTTGTTCTGGGTGGGGTTGAGTTTTGAGACTGCGTTTTGTTCCTCTGTTTTCCCATTTTTGGGTAACAGATTCAAAATGTGGAGCTATAAATTCCCCAGGCAGTTCAGCAGGCAAATGTCTGCTGCAGAGGCTGCTCCAATGATTCCTTCTCTTTGGGAGAATGTCCCTTAAGCTGTCTGCTGAGATTTCCGCTTCTACTCCCTGCCCCAAGATCTGGCCAGGGCGAATAAACAGCTCGCGGTCCCAGGATTCTTGCAGACAGGCCACTCATGTGTTCCTCCCTGGGTGGAGCTCCTTCCCCCCTCACAAATCCCGTTGGGGCGCCTAGCTTGGTCTTCCCACCCGGGAGATCCCGCAGACATTGAAGCTGCTTTGATGTCTCTCACTGGGCTGAGCTTCCTCTCGATTCAGGAAAAACCGGTTAGAGCGCGCACTTAACTCACCCTGTGATTGTGCAGACAGGAATGCTGTTCAGATGTTTCTCCCTGGATGGCGCTTTTTCCCGACTCAGAGATCCCGCCAGTCGCTGTTGCTCCAGTTCGCGCAGCACCAGCTGCGGGGGCGGGGTTCTGAGCGGTATCCCGGACCGCTGCCCAGTTTGGCGCAGTCTGTCCCAGTAGCGCGTTCTCTGAGTTTCCTCTGCTCCGATGCCTCCAACAAATCCTGGTTACAGCCGCCTCTGAGCCGGTCGGGTTCAGGAACTGAAGCCGTTCTTCCCTCCGCACTCGCTCTCTCGGCTGTACGCGATTTGAACCGAGCTGTGGCCCAAAGGCAGGACTGATCCCTCGGGCACCCAGCTCTCAGGCTCCGCCCACTTCTCGCTGCGCGGCTTCTCAGCCGGCCCTTTAATGCTCAGGCCGCTGAGAGCAGCCCGATCAGTTGTAATTTTGCATCCACGGACCGGGCAGCCGCGCGCAAATGATCGGTCTCTGGGAGAGATTCCCTCTGCTGCTCACCTGGTCGCCATCTTCCCGGAAGTCCCTAACATATTGTTTCTTGAGTCCTTCTTTGATAATGGCCATTCTTACTAGAGTAAGATGGGCTCTCAGTTTTGTTTTGATTTGCATTTATGTATTTGGCCAATGTTTGCATCTAACGAAAAGATGCTGAATATTTTTTCAGATATTTATTATCCATTTGCATTTCATCTTCTGAGAAGTGTCTATTCATTTTAATGCCAATTTTTGATTGGGTCTTTCATTTTTGATAGTCTAATATTTTTCAGTTCTGTATATATTCTAGATATTAGTTCTCTGTCTGAGGAAAAGCTGGGAAATTTTTTTCCCATCTTGTAGGTTGTCTGTTTACTATGTTTCCTTTTCTGCGAAGAATTTTTTAATTTGATATAATCCTATTTGCTGTTTTTTTTGTGTTTGTTTTGTTTTGTTTGGTACTGGGAATTGAACTCAGGATCTTGTGCTTGCCAGGCAGGCACTTGTGCTACTAAGCTATATCCCTGGTGCTTATTTGTTGATTCTTGATATTATGTCTTGGGCAATTGGGATTCTGTTCAGGAAGTCCTTGGCTGTCCCTATGTTGGCACATGTTTGACTCATGTTTTCTCTGTGCAGACTCAGTTTTTCTCTTTTTATATATAAATCTTTGATGCAGTTTGTTTTAATTTTAGATATGGATCTAATTTTCATTCTTTTGCATGCATATGACTACTTTTCTCAGCATCATTTGTTAAAGAGGCTCTCCTTTCTCCTGAGTATGTATGGTCTGCTTTGTCACAAACAAGATGGCTGTAGGTACTTAGGATGGTTCTATGTCCTCTACTTTACTCTGTTGTTCAACATATCCGTTATTATGCCAATACCATGTTGTGTTTACCACGGTAACTTGGTAATATAACTTGAAGTCTGGGATTGTCATGCCTAGTGCTTTACTCTTGTTACTAAAGATTGCTTTTGTTCTTCAGTATGGTCACATATACAATTTAGAATTGTTTATAGTTCTGGGAAAAACCTGAGAGTATTTTGATTGAAATCACATTAAATCTGTATCAGTTTTGAAAATGATTTTGTCAATTATGGTTTTGACTGTCCAAGAACAGATGATGTCTTTACATGTTCTAATGTCCTCTTCAGTCTTTGGCTTTACATTCATAGCTTCACATCTGCTCTCTCAGGGACGCACTGCCTGACCTCCCAGGGCTTCTTTTGAAATCTGGGCAGAAGCCTTCCTAACCCCACAGCTCTTGAATTTTGCATGTGCCTAAAACCATTTCCATGTGAGTGATGCCAACATATGCTGCCAGCTGAAGTAGTAGCCAAGCTTTCCTCTCTCTTGGTTACAGGGGTCAAGTGCCTGGATCACTGCACACTCTGAATCCATTTCTGAGGGAAAAAAAAATTCTCTAGGCTGCCACCATTCTGGAACATGGTGTTCTATGGTTTTTTCCTCAAAGTAAAATCTTTCATTTTCAAGTTGGTGGCTGCAAAGTGTGGTACATCTTGTGATGCCTTCATGCAATCTCTTCCATTCTCCTTTTCCTTCTCAGCAATCAAGATCCCTGATACTCTATTTTTGCAATCCACAACTTTAATAGAGTTTCCTTTCTGGCCAAACTCAGAACATTTTAAATCATTCTTCTGGGTCTGTGCTCTTGATTTTCAACATAAACCTGGCTAAAATCCCCCATCATTAGTCATATGACCATGTCAACATTCAATTGCTTTGAAATTTCTTCTTCCAGATTAATTAGTTCACTGCCCTTAATCTCAGGCTCTGGCAAAGCCTCTGGATAGGAGAAAAATGCAGACAAACTTTCTGCCAAGCCATAATACACATCATCTGGAGTCCCAACAGCCTGTGCAGTCCTTCCTCCCAGAAGAAACCTCCCAAGCCTGCACTTTATCAGCAGGATTTCTATCAGCCTTCTGATCTTCTGAGCTCTGACCGGAATTGCCCATACAGGGCAGCACAAGGCATTCCAGCTCTTTATTTTTTCAGCCAGTGTCTCTGAACTTTTCTAATCTCTTCCCACAAGTCGTTACCAAAGGCTCTTGGACCATACGGTCAGGTATAGTCACAGTAACAACCCCACTTCTCTGATACCAAATTTTGCCTTAATTTTCTCTCATTGCTGAAACAAAATATTTGACGTCAAAAATGAAAGGATGAAAGACTGATTTAGCTCACAGTTTGTGGAGGTTTCAGTCCATAACCAGCTGGCTCCCAGGCAGGGTGGCATAGCTGAGGGCAACAAACCATCTCTGACAGTGGAAGATACCAAAAACCAACAAGATCAAAAAGCAAGAAGAGCAAGCCTCTTTTCCTTCCTTATATTGTGTGAAGACTACTCACACTAGGGAAGGTGTAACACTCATACTTACAAACCTAGCACTAGACAATGAACCAATCACGAACTCTAGACTCAGCTCTCTCCAAAAAAGCCCAGCCCACATGACTTCTTGAGGCTTTGGGGGGACAAAAACAATGCAGATGCAAACCATTGGCAAGCACAAGGTCCTGAGTTCAATTCCTGGTTCCAAAAAATTTAAAAGAAAAAGAACCAGAGAAAATCAGATGCAAACCATAACAAGCACTTTCTGTAATGCTGATTTAAAACTCATAAATTCTGATTTAAAGTGTTTTATCTTCATTCTTTTTTAAACATTTGATAATTTCTATTTGCCTTTTGTTTTTAAACAATAGGGTTTTTTTCTTTAAGAGTTTAATTTTCCATGCAGTAATCTCAAACTAAATATTTATCCTTTCTAATATTTTGACATTGTGATCACAAATAATGATTTGTAATATTTTTGTTTCACAAATATTAGTAGTTTGTGATTGGTTCATGATAAATTCTTCTGATTATTCCATGTGTAATTGAGATGAAGACATGTTCTCTTTTCATAAGGTTTCATACACACAGTCACTTACACATTCCAAAAGTCCATCTGAAAGATGATGTCATTTGTGTCTCCAATATTTTTAAGTGATTTTATTGTCTACTTGACCTGTCTTCGATTGACAGTGGAATTAGGTCTTTTTTTATTAATATGTGTGTATTGATTTTTCCTTGAATTTCATGCAGTTGCTCCTTCAGGCTATTGCAATGGTATGGCACAGAAATTTTTGTACTAATTATTATTATTTCTTGGAAATTGTAACTTTTAGCTTTCATTATACTGTATCTCAGATAATTATTTTGGCCTGTAGTTTACTTTGTCTGAGAATAGTATGATGAAATTTGCTTTCATATTTTCTTGATTTTGCATAATATATCTTTGCATAGCCTTTTAATTTTAGACATTTTCAATTATTTTATTTTAGGTCCGTCTGCACACAACTTAAATTTTATTTCATCTTATCAACAATTTGAAAATATTTTCCTTTTAACAGATAAGCCCATCTAGTTTTAGTGATGAGCTTAATATATTCCTTCTCGAATTTCTTCATTTTTTGTGTTATAATTATTGTGTAGACATTATGTTTTGTCTCAAAGTAGTTTGTCCTCTCTGTTCTATTTTATCTCTATGTCTTTTTTTCATGTTTAGAATTTGTATTTAGTTCTACTGGCAGTAATTAAGTCTGTACATTTTTGTAGTGGTCTTATTCCACTTATGTTCTTTTTACTTATATAGTCTTTTTCTCATTGGTCATATATTTTATTTACCTCCAGTGTTAGACAGCTTTCTGTCATTAGGAAAGACACTTGACATACAAAGCTTAAAGGAGAAAGAGTTTATTTTGGATCACAGTTTCAGTTCAATGTCATCTGGCTTCATTGCTTTAGGCCTGTAGTGAGGCAAAAACATGGCAGCAGCAAGATATGGTAGAGGATTATTGCTCACTCCATGGTAGCTAAGAAAGAGCGAGAGAGAGATTGAAAGAACCAGAGAAAAATTATAACTTTCAACATCATGCCTGTTATAGCTTGTGTCTAGCTGTTCCCCAAAAACCTTATGCAGTCATAGGGTGGCTTCTAGAATTTTTGATTGATTCATAGTCCAACATTGGGATTATGGGTATGAATACTACATCCACCCTGGGGCAGGTACCTTGCACACAGGATAAAGGAAGCAAAGAGCCTCACTTTTTGTACTTGTTGCTTTTGCTGTCTTCCACCACCAGGAACTATTGTCATGTGTCATTCTGCCTTGGAGCCAGCTGATTATGGACTGAAACCTTCACAAACTGGGAGCGAAATAAACCTTTCCTTCCTTAATTCTGGGCCTGAGGTATTTTGTCACAGCAGTGAGAGGAATGTAACCAAGACAATACTTTTAGTGAATTACTTCCTCCAATTGAGCCCAAACTCCTAATTGCCCTCTCAGCTATGAACTCATCATTGGTTAGTCATCTTTCTGGTGATGTTGGCATCCTCATAACACAGTAATCTGCACAGAAGTCTTTTAAGTCAAAATTACACTTAAAAATCAAAATTAACCATTACAACTCCCATCTATTAACTTTACAATAATAAAGGATTTCTACTCAACTTAATCTTTCCTTGCCCTTGTTTTAATTTTGCATCTGCAATTGTACATGATGAGTGCTCACATCAGACATTTCTGCCCTTCCTCCTTGGTTTGGATTAGGGTCATCCTTTAGGAGTTTGTGTAGATGAATTATTTATTTACATTTCCATGAGTTCTTTTATGTTTACAGTTTGGAGCTTTTTCTTTGTCTAATAGCTTACTAAATCTAGTCCTGAAGTGAAATATTCTATATCAGAGATTTTTCAGATATTAATTGGCTCTTGCAAAACTGTATATTGTGATTGTTTTTTATTTCAAGAAAGACTTTTTATTACCATTATAAATATCTTTTTCTTTCATTGTCTTATTTTTCTATCCAAAATAACTGGAATGTTTCACATCTACTTTCTCCACTTTTCATTCTTTTAAATTGAATTTGATCAGGTCTCATCACACTTCATCCTATTTTTAATTTCTTTTCAGTTTTTTTATGTCCTGATTTTAGGCATATTGGTCTCCTACTATTGCTTAACAACTTATTTTCTTCTCATCTCCTGGTGTCTGTTCCCACAGTCTTTGAGGATTACTGCAGTGCAGTAGAGTTCCTAAAGGGTCAGTGATCTAGGACATATGGAGATATTCCTTCTTGGGTAACAGTAATCCCTGTATCTGGCTCTTCCTGCAAGAGGGCTCTTTGGGTAAATCTCATTTGAATGAACTGCTCTGTATCACTATGACTAAGAGACGTGAAAGCTGCTGATTTTGAAACCCACGCAGGATAAAAAGTAAAAGAATAAGAAAAGACCTTCCAGTAGGGTCACATTGCCCAGGCATTCTGACCCTTGGGTTGTGTGATACAACAGTCATAATTGTGCTTCAAAGGGCCATGTTTGGAGGTCTTAAAAGCCACTTCTAGCACAAATTATAGTACAAATCCTTATATTCTACAGTAAGCTCATGTCATCTATGATTAACTAATCTTCATATGGGAAATGACTTCTGGCTCACTGCTGGCCTTTAGTGCAGACCAACCACTTTAACCAGGGGCCAGCAAGTTACTGGATAACCTGAGATACACGTCATGAAGTGAGTTTTATTTGATCCACCAACCATAAAATTGAGCATGCACAGCTGATCTCCATTATCAAGTGGAGTTGGTATGTATGAAATTGGGTTGGAGAACACTCTAATGCATAAACAAATTTCAAGAGGATGTGTCACAAATATTCATGCCTGTCTCCTGCTCTATACTGTCTTCTCTCCTCAGTCTAAAGCTATGCTTCACTGGAGATTGTTTTGTTGACCAGCAAGGACTACGCAAAAAAAGTTAGGCCCCGTTTATTGGTAGTTCTGTAGGATACAAACAATTTCCTGAAACTGAACAACTATAGCTCCTTTTTAGGTGAAATTGGGCACATTCAGGGTGGTATGGCTATAGACTATATAGCTCCTTTTTAGGATACCAAGGAAGAACAGTGGTGAAGGCAAATCTTTTATAGAGCAGAACTTTATACAAAATACTTGATTATTGATTTTGCTTGGAAGAAGTGATTGTAGTTATTAGTCCATACTATGTCATGGTTAGTAGCCCAGTGAGTTAGCTTGTTGTGCTAACTTCTTAGGAAGAGCACAACTGAAAATTTTGTGACAAGGAGTTTTGTGAAAAGGAGGTCAAATTCCACATGAATGCTTACCATGAAGTGACTTAGTAGAAATTGGTAATAATCACATGGACAGAAAGACCTACTTTGGGGCAAGTGGGGATGCACCACCTCAGCAGTCTATCTCTGTGAAACTGTCCCTTGGTGGGAGATGCCTGTGCATGCACTCTGCCCTATGCCTTTGGGACAGAGAAGGAGCTCGGCCAGGGGAAGCAGGGCCTCCTCAGGACAAGTTTGATATCCAGGTAAACTAGGGTCCCTAGAGTCCTTCAGTGAGCTAACTGGGTAGCTTATAGCTCAGCATTTTTCATCTAACATCCAAAATGACAAGACATGGGAACAAACTTCAGTCTCAGAGCTCAACTCCACCCAGAACAAGCTCAGGAGACATTGACATAGGAGAACTTGGAAGCCACATACCTGAAATCTCTGAAATGATCACATTTGAAATAGAGAAACAGCTCTATCAGGCCATAGAAGAGATCAAATAAGAAATAATCTCTCAGGAAAAAAATGAAATGACAATAATAATGAAAGAAATACTCCACACATCTAGCGAAGAAACAGTTTTTAAAAAAAGATGAACATACTCAACAGATGGAAACATTATATGAGCAATTTAAGAATGAATAGGAATGCATGAAACAAACTCATAGAGATTTCCAGGAAATCAAAATTTCCATTGAAAGTTTGCAAAACTGCTTGAATGAAGCTGAAGATAGCATTTCAGATCTTGAAAAGAGCATGGTAGCTAGTGATCATAAAAGGATCTCTTAAAATCATCCAGGATCCAGGAGAAGTCAATCCAACAGCTGCAAGATGAGGCAAAGAGAAATAATGTCTAAGTAATAGGAGTCAATGAAACAGCAGGAGGTAACAAATGACATAAAAAGAATATTTACAGAAATAATAGAAAATTTCCCAAGCATGGAAAAAGATGCTAATATGCACGAAATGAGGCATATAGAATTCCAACTAGTTATAACCAAAATAAAACCACACCCAGACATATAATAAACAAGATATCAGATATCCAGAAAAATAACAGAATATTAAAAGCTGCTAGAGAAAAGAAACATCACCAATAAAGGAAAGCTCATCAGAATCACAGCAGACTTCTCAACACAAACCATGCAACCAAGAAGAGCTTGGAGCAAGGTAAAATAGCTTCCAACCCAGACTGATGTATTCTGCAAAACTGTCCTTTAAATTCAATGGAGAAATATAATATTTCCATAACACAGAACAACTGAAGGACTTCATGAGTGCCAAACAAACCTTACAAAAATTACTAAAAGATACTCTAGACAGAGAAAATGAGACCACCATCTCAAGAACAACAATAGAAAGAAACCCTCAAGGAGAGCAAGAAATTATACAGATGGCAAAAATAGGAAACCTTCAGGAAGTAAATAGCATGACAAGGATGAGGCAACATATATCAGTTATAACCACTAATGTAAATGGCCTCAGTTCAGTGGTCAAAGAAACAGACTGGCAGAGTGGATTAAGAAACAAAATCCCACAATATGCTGTATACAGGAAACACACTTTACTCAAAAGGAAATCCATAGACTGAAAGTCAAAGGATAGAAAACAATTCTCCATGCAACAGGTTCCCAGAGAAAAGCAGGGGTAGCTGTTATGTTTGCAAACAATGTAAACTTCAAACTGAAAACAATCAAAAGAGATAAAGAAGGTCACTACATACTTGTTAGGGAAAAACTGCAAGAGGAAGAGACAACAATCGTAAACATGTATGCACCAAATATTGGAGCACCAAATTATATAAGTCACATCTTAACAGACATGAAAACCCTAAATAATCAATAACATTATTGTAATAGGGGACCTAAATACCTCTTTGATGCAAAGAGACAGGTCAACTAGACAAAAAGATCAGAAAAAAAAAAAAAAACAGACCTGAGCCAAATCTGCAAACAAATGGACTTAGTAGATGTATACAGAGCGTTCCACCCCACAACATCAGAATACACATTTTTATCTGGTGCACATGGGACTGTCTCAAAAATAGACCATATTCTAGCCCATGGAGTATACCTACTTAAATGCAAAAGAACTGAAATTATCCCATGCATGTTACCTGGCCAGAGTGAAATGAAATTGGAAATTAATGACAAAAGAAACTCCCAAAAATGCATAAACCCTTGGAAATTAGACAACAACCTCTTGAACAACCAATGGGTCACAGAAGAAATTAAAGAAGAATTTAAAAATACCTACAAGCAAATGAAAATGAAAATGTAACCTACTGGAATCTATGGAATGCAATGAAAGCAGTTCTCAGAAGGAAATTTATAGTGGTGGACTCACACATATGGAAAACAGACAGAGAATGAATAAATAACCTAATGTTGCACCTCAAACTTTTAGAAAAAGAAGAACAATTCAAACCCAAAGCCCAAAGAAGAGAGGAGATTATACAGATCAGGGCAGAAATTATGCAATTAAGATGAAGAAAACATTACAAAAAATAAATGAATCAAAGAGTTGGTTCTTTGAAAAATAAACAAAATTGATAAACACCTAGCCAATCTTATCAAAAAAAGAAAGTAAAAACTAAATTCATGCAATATGGAATGTAAAGGATAAAATCACTATGGACCCTACAGAAATTCAAAGGATCAGTAATACCAACTTTGAAAATCTTTACTCCCATAGGATAAAACAGTCAGAGGAAATGGACAGACTCCTAGAAATGTGTGAATTACCAAAGTTGAATCAGGAAGATATAAAAATCCTGAACAACCCAGTATCAATTAATGAAATTGAAAATATCATTAAGAACTTACCAACAAAGAAAACCCAGGCCCTGATGGATTCAGAGCACAATTCTATAAAATGTCCAGAGAAGATTTAAGGCCAAGAATCCTCTAAATCTTCAATGAAAATGAAAAGGAGGCAATTCTCCCTAACTCATTTCTGGAGGCAAGTATTATACTGATACCAAAGACCCAACCAAGAAAGCAAACTATAGACCAATCTCCCAAATGAACATAGAAGCAAAGATACTCAATAATAACTAGCAAATAGAATGCAGAGAATCAAAAAGAAAATTATACACCACAACCAGGTTGGATTCATTCCAGGAATACAGGGATGCTTCAATATTTGCAAATCAAATAATGTAATACACCATATCAATAGAGTCAAAGACAAAAACTACATGATCATCTCAAAAGATGCAGATAGAGCTTTTGACAAAGTTCAACATTAATTCATGTTAAAAACCCTAGAGAAAATAGGAATAGATGGCCTTTACCTCAACCTGATCAAAGCATATATGAGAAACCAACAGCCAACATCATACTAAATGGACAAAAACTAAAATCTTTCACTTTAAAGTCAGGAACAAGACAAGGATATCCACTGTCACCACTCCTATTCAACGTAGTTCTGGAAGCATTAGCCAGAGCAATTAGACAAGAGAGAGAAATAAAATGAATAGGGATAGGAAAGGAAGAACTAAAACTATCACTATTTGCAGATGACATGATATTTTATATAGAAGACCATAAAAACTCCACAAGAAGACTTCTTGAAGTAATTGACAAATTCAGCAGTGTAGCTGCATACAAAGTCAACACCCAAATATCAATAGCATTCCTATATACAAACAACAAATAGACTGAGAGAGAAATTAAGGAAACCATATCTTTCATAATAGCATCCAAGAAATTGAAATATTTATGAATCAATCTAGCAAAAGAAGTAAAAGATCTATTCAATGAAAACTATAGTACTCTGAAAAAAAAAGATCAAAGAGGATTTCAATAAATGGAAGAATATTCCTTGCTCATGGACAGGAAGAACCAACATTACGAAAACAGCCATAGTACCAAAATTGTTGTACGGATTCAATGCAGTTGTCATTGAACTACCATTAGCATATCTCACAGATCTAGAGAAAATATTCCTTAAGTTCATCTGAAACCAGAAGAAATCCAAAATAGCAATACCAATCCTGGGCAATAAGGACAAGTCAGGAGGAATCACAATCCCTGACCTGAAATTATATTACAAAGCTACTATAATAAAGTCAACATGGTACTGGCTAAAAAAGCAGACCAGAAGATCAATGGAACAGATTGGAGGAAGCAGCTACAACCACAAACACACTCAGCCTCCTAATCTTTGACAAAGGGCCAACGAAGCTCACTGGAAGAAAGACAGCCTCTTTAATAAATGGTGCTGGAAAAATTGGCTTGCCACTTGCCAAAGAATGAGAGTAGACCCAAGTCTATCACCATGCACTGAACTCAAGTCAAAATGGATCACAGATCTCAATATTAAAACAGAAACACTAAATCTATTGGAAAAGAAAGTAGGTAAAAATATTGAAGATGTAGGAGTAGGCAGAGAGTTCATGAACAAAAATCAAACCACAAGGGAAACACTTCAAAGAATCAGCAACTGGGCCTCATCTTACTGACAAGTTTTCCCACATCTAAACATCACCAGCAGAGTAAAAAGGAAACCCATAAATTGGGAAAAAATCCTAGCTGGCTGTCCCTCAGACAAAGGTCTTCTCTCTCAAACATATAAAGAATTAGAAAACATGAACTTCCCCAAATTCAAAGACCCAATCCTGAAATGGGCAGCTGAGATGAATACATATTTCTCATATAAAGAAATACAAATGGCAAATAAATATATGAGGAAATATTCAACATCATTAGTCATTCGAGAAATGGAAGTTAAAACAACACTGAGATTTCATCTCACCCCAGTAAGAATAGTAGCATTAAGAAATCAACCAATAACAAATGCTGGTGAGGCTGTGGAGAAATAGGAACTCTTCTCCACTGCTGGTGGGAATACGCACTGGTAAAACCACTTTGGATATCGGTCCAGAGATTCCTCAGCAAACTAGGCTTAGTGGTTCCATTCAACCCAGCAGTTCCCCTTCTGGGTATTTTCGCAGAAGATCTGAAAACATCATATCACAGCAATATATGTGCACCCATGATTATAGCAGCACAATTTGTAATAGCTAAACCATGGAAGCAACCCAAATGTCCATCCACTGAGGACTGGATAAAAATACTGTAGCATTTTTATATAATGGAATATTACTCAGCTATAAAGAAAGACAATTTTGAAGGTTTTCTAGGTAAATGGTCACAACTAGAGACCATATTCATAAGTGGAATAAATAAAAAGTGCATGTGTAAGCAGCATATTATACCACTGCTGTAGGAACATGAAAGTTTGAATATAAATTAGGAGGTGTGATAAACAGTGTGAAATGAAACGGCTCAAAAGTAGGCAGCTGGGATGGCGGGAGGGAGAAAAGAAAGAAGAGGATAATTATGTAGGTAGGTATGTATATGCAGGAGGGCTAACTTAGTTGTACTACTGACTTATGTCACCTTATTGTAAGGAACAGTTAATGATTAGTTGTTTGATCAGTCTTGCATGTCTATATTTGGTTTTCTGAGTATACATTTCGAAGTTATCAATATGTAATACAACAACAACCATTGTTAATTCCCTGTGACCTTACCTGTAATTCAATTTTGATTGCACTAGTCTGGTGCTACTTTGTAAGTGTCTGTCTGTTTGTTAATATGTTTTCGTTCTTTTACTTTTTAAAATAAAAAAAGAAAGACCTACTTTGTCAATATCAGTATTTTTTTCAGTCATGCCTATTTTTGTACAAGAAGTTCATGAACAAATTGGACATGGTAGCAACAAAGTTATATACTAACTCAGCAACAGAGGATGTCATTTACGAAGACTACATGGCTATAGCCACTGCTGAGTGTCCAATCTATCAGCATCAAAGATCAACACTGAGCTCTTACCATGGCAACATTACCTAGGGAATAAACCATTTACCTGATGGAAGTTAGTAAAGGGTAGAACTTTGCTCTCATTGGGATAAGTGCTTACTCTACACTGGAGTTTTCTCACCCTACCCACAGTCCATCTGCCAAATCTACTGCCTATGTAGTTAGAGGGTACCTTTCCATTATATGGTATTCCACATTGCATTGTTCCTAATCAAAAACTCACTTTATTGTGTATGAATTGTGGCAGTGGATTTACAGCCAGGCAATTCACAGTTTTTATAATATTTCTTTTCATTTTGAAGAAACCAGCATTGTAGTGTGGTGTTTTAAACATTTTTTGAAGGCTAAGTTATGATGTCAAATGTTATCTGAGTTGTTATAATGGCTATGAAACAGTACTTAATATAAGATATTATTTCTCTTATATCCAAGATTCATGGAGCCAAGCATGAATCAATTTATAAAACTGAGAAATCTACTTTCACTGTTACTTCTCTTAGTCACTAGTGAAAGCTTTGCTTCCTATGCCTAAGGCCCTGAGCTTTTCTGGACTAGAGATCTGAACTCCGAAAAGAAGGATGTATCTCCAAAGAAACACAAGAACGAACCCATTCACAGGAAGCTAAGACTGCTACCTGGCAATTCAGGTTCCTTACAACTCTGAATTAATAAATAAGAAGAGGGCTAATATTAAAGTGATTGATCCTAGCTACCAAGAGGAAATTACATCCTTACAACATGGTTGGTTTTGAGAAATTTCATCAGCTGAAATATTATGATTCTTTTTTGTGTGTCTGTTTTTGTCTTCTTTCCAGTACTGGGGTTTGAACCCACAGCCTTCACACTGAACTACTTCCCAGTTGCCTTTCTGTGGGACCCTCCTGCCTCAGCCTCCAACAATGCTAAGATTACAGATAGGTACCACTATACCCAGCCTTATTTTTTTTAAAGTTGGGCATACTAGAAGCCAGAAGTGTTTTGGATTTCAGGATTTTATTTTCGATTATTTGCAGACACAAATGACTTGAAGATAAGTGTGAAGTTCAAATACAAAATAATTTGTCTCATACATCTCAGATACACAGCTGAAGAGTTCTTTTATTATGAGTGATGTTGTTTTCACTATAATCCATCCCTTGAGGTCATATGTAAAAATTTCCTTATACTGTCATATTGGCACTCAAATATTTCACATTTTGGAGCATTTCAGATTTTGGACTTTTGGTTTAGGGATATTCAACTTAGATTGTATCTGTCTGAAATTGGTCTGATATTTCTGTATTCCTAGGCATTTTTATACAAGGTAGTCCAAGTTCAGGAGCATTTTCTCTATCAATAAATGAAATGCAAGCTCTGTTATTGTTGAGACCCTTGCTCTTATTGAGACAAGGATTGCAGGTCTGTCAATTACATAATGCTCTTACAAATAAACTTTTCAGATAAAATGCAAACACTTCATAGAAAATGTCCTTACACTAAAAATTTATCATTTACCTGAAATTCAACTTTAACTGGGTGTCCTACATTCCTGTTTGCTAAATCTGTCAATCTACTGCACTTTTTTTTCGGCATGTTCATTCTAATGCACATCCGTAAGAGTTTTTTGTACTTGGGGCTGTTTTTTAGGCTTTCTGAATTGGGATTTCTCTTCTGCATCATAGAACATGGGAAAAAATAAGAGTATTTATCTTTCCAATTTCTTTACAGATGATACTATTATTATTTTAAACCCATAGGAAAAATGATCATATGAAATGTAATTCTAGGGCGCAGATTGTGAGAATATTCACTAGCATGTATCCTATATGAAGATAGAATTTTTTCCTATTTTATTTAGTATTATTCATAACCTAGAATATGATGACTGTTCAGTTCTTTTTAATTCTAAATGTGCTACAAATGATTTCCTGGTATGTTTAAATGATTTGCACTGTCTCCAGTAATGTTTTAGAGTCCCCACTGATCCCCGTCCTTGCCTCAATGTTGGTGTCATTTATTGCAAAGATGGTCCTTTTTTTTTTTTTTTTTTTTTTTTTTTTTTTTTTTTTTTTTTTTTTTTTTTTTTGCGGTACTGGGGATCGAACTCAGGACCCTGCGCTTGCTAGGCAAGCACTTATTCCACTGAGCTACATCCCTAGCCCAAGATGGTCCTTTTATTCCTTGTTACAAAATACTTTGTCATGAACTCTGATACAGATGCTGTTCAGTCTTTAGGTGTAATAAGTTACGTTTTTCTATGTTTCAAAATCTAATGTAAGTGATGACCATTCCGTCTTATGTTTTGAATATATGAAGTGCAATTTTATTTGACATACTAATTTTATACCCAACCAATGTGAAAAAAAATTTTATTGATTCTCACTCTTTACTTACAGATTACTTGATTTTCTATGTCAAATCAACTTCAAATCTTCACAATTTCTTTTTTATTTCAAATGCTTACATTTTAGGCTGGATGGGGTAGTGTATGCATGTGATCCAGTCACTTGAGAGGCTGACAAAGGAAGTTAGCCATGAGTTTGAGGCCATGCTGGGCTACATACTGAGTTCAAGGCTAGTCTGAGTTACATGGTGAAACCTTGCCTCGAAAAAACTTACTCAAATATTTATGTTTTATACATTTATATTTGTCTTGTTTTGCTGGCTAAGGGCTGTTATAAACTATTAATCTATTATTTTGTTCCTGATTTAATTTATAGAGATGAATTCTAATGCTCCAATTTAAAAATTTTGGTATTTTTGTAAGACTCACCATGTTAAGAAAGCGTATGTCTATGCTATTTTGTTGCCTGCTTTATTTTGTTTTTCTGTTTTCACAAATGTTTGCTAGATTTTGTATTGTATTCTTTGTAATCATTATATTAATGATACATATTAATCACATATTAATCTCTTAATTAGTTAGCAGGGAGAAAATTTTAGGTACTCTAATATAATCCTTTCTTTATATTCTTGGATTGAATATACCAAATTGTACCATTTTATCTTTATTTTAATAAACTCCTCAATTCCATGTAATAGTATTTGATCTGGATTTTTAAATCTATTTCCTAATGGATCCAATTATAAATCTATTATGATGATGAGATTGATGTATAATTTTCTCATTCTTCCTAGTTTTAACTGGTTTTCATTTTAAGGTAATTCTAGTCTCACAGGATGTTTAGGATGCTCTCTCTTTTGTCCCCCTGCTTTTAAAGAGAATTTCTGCTTGCATCAAGAATTACTCAGTCCATGAAAATCTGGTGGAATTTCTTACAGAAACAATTTTTTATTAATCAGAAATGCCAGAAGTTTGTCTTATTTATTTGTCTCTGTATCATGTATTTTTTTCTCTTTCATATATTTCCTGCACTTAACTTTATTGTATCCATTCTTCTTCCTTTGACTGTTCTCTAATTCTTTCCTTAATCTCATAAGTCCAAGACTTAGCACATTCTGTATATGTCCTCCTTCCTAGTAATCACTGAACTTATATGTATAATTTGAAGTGTCACTTTGAAAATCCTTCCCAAATTTTGTATTTTTACTCTATAAAAGATTTTTTATTACTTGGCTCTTACAATTTATTTTAGTTCTTGTAATTTAATTTCTAATGTCATTTCTTCTTTAACCCACAAACTAATTTAAAAATTTTGCAATTTCCAAATGTAGGAATATGTGCATGTCCCTTTTGTTATTCATTTCTTAATTATCTTGTTGTTAAAAGTTCTAATGACCAGTTCCCCTATATTTGTCAAATCTTGCCTTATAATCTAATACCTAGTGAACAAGTATACATCTTTTATAGTTGCTTTTTCTTCCATTACTTGTAAAATTTTAATATGCCCATTACATCAAACATGTTAATTTTATTAAGTACTCAGTAATTTTAATAATTTTTAACCAATTTACATCATTTTTAATTTTATAAAGCTATGTTGAAAGCTCTAATGCTGCTTGTGAATTAGCTTACTTCCCTGTCCAGTTTTATGAACTTTTTTGTCTTGCATGTTTTTATACTGTTTCATTAAATACATACAAATGAGACATATTGCATTTTGGGTGTTCTGATGACTCTCATGATATCCTGCTTCTTTTCATCTTAGATACATGTTTTATGTGCTCACACGTCACTGAATATGGTCTGGAAGAACTCGGAAGGTCTAAATGAAAGGTATTTTCCTATGAAGGCCAATTGTATTGCCTTCTGAGAGCATAATGCCTGCTGATCTGGAAACTATTTTAATATTAGCTTCAATTACTTCATTTTTAGATGGGTCTAAGACTTCTTATTCTGATCCCAGTACATGAAGTTCTGGCTTAGTTTTTGCTATTGTTCATCACTCATTGCTACCCTTTATAATTTCATCTGACTGTGTTCCAAAATACTTACGGTTCTCTGTTTGTTTGTTTATTTTGGACCTCTAAAGATTCCCTCTACTTGCATTTGAGTCCAGAAATACACCAAAAAGTATTTTGTTGTAACATATTTATGACCTAGGTATGATGCACAAAGGAGTTGGGATACCCTTAAACACGCTATACCAAAATGTCAATAACTTACCTGACCTCTCTTCTGAAATGGTTGTATTTCCTTTTGTTTTCCAACAATAGCAGTCTGAGAACTACTGGCATGTGGCTCTAAATCCTTTATGCTTTGAGCTCCCTAGTTATCTCAGAGGAACATTTTCATGCTGTATAGACCCAGTTGAGTTTTTGTACATAATCTGGTAGGATGGACCGGCAAGCAACCTCTGCTCAGCTCCTGAGATCACCCTGGGTCATTCCTTAATGAAATGATGCTCCTCTTCAAAGTTTTTTTTACCCAAATGAGAACACATTTCTACTCCCTAACTCTTCAAGCCACAGCCTAACAGTTTTTTTGACTCCTATCAAAAGTCAAAATCTGATGACTAGCATAGAATAATGGAAAGGAGATTCAAATCAAAGGAAAACAAACCAAAACCCAACCAAAAACCTTGCAATTGATCTAAAGTATCACTGTTTGTTAAATATGGTCCTCTATAAGGAAGTCTATTTCTACTACCCAACATAAGGGAAAAATCTCAATCTCATTTGTAATCCAAGTTAAAAGTAAGGTTACCTGTATTTTGCAGAAATGCAGCTCTGCTACAGTGAAGATATTTGTCTATTTCTTACAAGAATATGAATTTTTGTATGAGAATGTTTTAGCCTATGGTTTGGATTTTTACTTTTCTGAAATAGTACCATAGCTTCAACTCTGCATGTCCAAAATGCATGATGATATTTATCCAAACACAAGAGAACAGTTATTCTCAGAGAAGAAGTCAACTATCTCCCTTCTGGAAATGGAAGAATTGCTGTTAAATTTGGAATATTAAGTTTATCCTTTCTAACCATAAAGGTTTCAAAGAAATCAGTCTCATTTTCTAGAAAATCCCATTTTTTTCTTTTGTTACCATGTGGGTCTCCTCAAACAAAGCATAACAATCAAGAATGTTTTGTTTATCTTTTGGCTCCTAGCCCCAAATGAAATGGCTGGTACACAGTCAAGATCAACAACCCTCTGTCCAGGGTATACATCATTAAATAACTACTTAAATTCACATTTTTGTAAATATCTGGAAAGGTTCAGTAGGTAAAACAATGTTTAATTCTTACAAAATATCCTCTAAGAGTGGGAGAGAGAGAGAATATGTGAATATATGCATTTTCCTATTGTGAACAAGTTTGAATACAGATGAAGTGAAACTTCAGATACACTGTGCGCACTGAGCTGAAGTGAGGCAAAAAATACAGTAGTCTCGTGACCAAACAGAAAATGCTCCAGTTTGTTGACGCAGCATATATTTTGAGCCCCACCAGTAAACAGAAGAATCTGACACAAGTGACTATGGTTAAAAGCGGATAAAACAGCCCTCAAAGATGTTTCTCTTCCTGGCTTAGTGGCTGCAGGGTTTCAGATGTGCCCAGCAACAAGGAAAAGAGGAATCTGCATAAAATATTCTGAGCAGAGCATGGTAGCTGGTTCCAGACTAGATAAACAATTTGACAAACACCCAAGAAGAATGTCTGTAACCTTCATAAAACTGAAAGGACAGGCAAGAAATGAGATGGACGACACTGTCATGGAAATTACAGTCTCAGCGATTTGGAGACATTTCATTCTGCAGAGGAGCTGGCACGCTGGAGGAGGGATAAACAGGAAGTTTGAAAGCTGTCTGAAATGGCATGGCATATTTTTCTTGGGGTATGGTATTAAAAGAGACTAAAGTTCTCTCCAGAAAATAATATCACCTAAAGTTCAACTGATCTTTTGAACAATTTAGAGGACTGACAAGAATTACTTAAGTAATTGCCAATGTTGGTTCTCAAAAATTATGGCACTAAATAGTCTCAGGAAAGAAATTGCTCAGAAGAGAAGAAATATCAATCCATTAGTAAAGTGCAAAACAGAAATTATGAGAGTGCATGTTATGTGAAGTCCTCCTGTGCTTGGAGTTCTATGCCAGGCACACTGAGCATTGTAAGTCCTTTCCTGTGAGAGTCTGGCTAGAAGGAATGACGAACATGTGTATGCCTAAGTCAACAGACTGAGTTATTACTAGCCCTGTGCGTGGAAGTTAGGAGTAATCTGAATACACGGGTGTCAACCAGGAAAACCTTTTCAAAAATAGTAAGTTTTACACTGCAATTTAAAGGGATACTAGAGAAGAAAATTAAGCAATTGACATTCTAATTTGGATGGATACATTTTACTTGCATATATTGTATCTGTTTATTATATATGAACCAAGCTATACCTTGAGGTTGTTTATAGCTTTCTACTCAAAGGCATTTAGAATCATATTGTTGCCTGGCAAGCACAAGATTCTGAGTTCAATCCCTAGTACTGCAAAAAAAAAAAAGAATCATATTGTGCAGGATTGTTTTATGTGTCCAGTTGACTGGGCCACATTATGTCCAGATAGCTGTGTAGACATTTTTTCTAGGTATGTTTGTGAAGGTGTGTCCAAAAGAGATTAACATTTAATTGGTGGACTGAGTACAGAGAAGGATGTGTGCGTATGCAGGGGGCTTTGTACACTCCTTTGCAGATCTGAATAGCAGAAAATGATGAAGTAATGTTAAATGAATTTGGACTAACCTTAGAGCAGGGTGTTTGTCCTCCTGCCTTAGGTTCTTCTAGTTCTCAGACCGTTATGCCTGGACTGGAGTCTATACCATAGGGTCTTGGGCTCTCAAATGTTTGGACCACATTGCTAGTTTCCTTGGGTTATCTACTAACAGATCATAGGAATTTCAGCCTGTATAACATATGATCCAATACCTTATAATCAATAGAATCACATTTTTCATAACTTATATATTATAGCTTGAGTCTAGATGTCCCCCAAAATATTCATATAGTCTCAACCAAGGCCTTTTCAGAAGCTGGATCTAGATTGTGTGAAGCTGGCATCAAGGGAGTGTGATTGCTAAATTAGTCCACTGATTGGTTTGGTATTGTTCTGCATAGGATTATGGATGCCCCACTCTGAGTGTGAGTGCTACCTGACCTAAGGTCAGGTAGACTAGATAAAAATAAAAGGGACAGAAAGAAGGCTAATGTGTTGCTTGCCACTTTTAGCTTGCTGTTTGCTGCTTGCTGCCTTCTGCCTTTTGCCTGCCATTAACTGTCTCTCCTCTGATGCCCCTCTGCCATGCCACCTTGCCTTGGATACAGCCAACCATGAACTGAAACCTCTACAAAGTGGGAGCTACAGTAAACCTCTCTTCCTTTAAATTTTGGGTATCAGGTATTTTGTCCCAGTAATTAAGTAATGAAGACAACCTGAATATATTGATTATAAAGTATTGGCTCACATGTAGGTAGGGGATGGATATATATATATATATATATATATATATATATATATGTATATATATATATATATATACACACACACACACATACATATATACAAGTATATATAATTAAATATATAATTAGATAATTAAAATTATATGTGTGTGTGTGTGTGTGTATATATATATATATATATATATATAACTAAAACCTTAAAACTCAGATTTGTTATTACCAGGAGATAGATAGATAGATAACTAAAGCCTTAAAAAATCAGGATCAGGTTTGGTATTATCTAGAGTATCTGGCACTTTTTCACCTCTGGAGACTGAACTCAGAACTCTCACAATAAGGTACATCTGTAGCCTTTTTTTTAGTTTTTACTTTCAGATAGTGTCTTGATAAGTCATTAAGTTGTGTAGCCTTGGTTTAAACTTGCTATCCTCCTGCCTCAGACTCCAAGAGTACTAGGATTTCAAAGGTTGAATTATTAATAGGTGGTCACTGCAAAATAAAATCGATCTGTGACCAGAATTTTTTTTTAATATTTTTATTCAATTTCCTCCTTGGACTTCTAAAAGTATATCCATCCTCCACTGGAGAAACTTGTTGATTTGCTTAAACTAGACTTCTCTAATTTTATTTGACACCAGTACTCATTTTGAAATTCTATCAGTATCGAAAAGGTTCCAAAAAACCATTTTGAAACTGCACATCTAGTTTAGCTTCTCAATTTACAACAGAAAGAAATGGAGCGAAGCCCCTTAGCCGTGGTCAGCAGCTCAGTAATGCCAGAGTAAGGCCCAGAATGCAGCTGGCTAGATTAATAGTTCTACTCATCGTTTCTGTCTTCCAGTTGTATTGAAACACAAATGCCATGACAGTTTAAACTTTTGTTAATCCTAATAAAGTTAATCTTGATCATAAGACCTTTGGTGTACAGCCACACCACCCTGAATGCACTTGATCGCGTCTGATAAGACCATCATAATGCAAGTAATGTCTAAAAGCAAGTAATATCTAGCCCACTGAATGAAGAATTTTCGAAGACTGCCTTTTTAGATGATCAGTTTTCTACTCCCAGAGTTCAAGACATGCTAACAAGTTTTGGTCTGGATGATACAGAGAATTCTTTAGCCAGGTAAGTGGTGAGAAATGAAAGTACGGTTTTTGCTCTGTGTTATTTTGCTCATGTCTTCCTATGGCTACTTTAATTCAGCAGGACCACGTAGAAAGGAGTCCACATGTTGAAACTTCTTTAACCCATCTGGCCACACAAGATGGAGGAAGAAAGATCCAGTTGCAAGTCCTTGGAGATAACAGAGACTCGTAACAGGATGTACATGATACAGAGCCTGTTAGGAGCTACGAGTATTAATTCAGGCATATAATTATGTGAAAGCTGGACTGATGAAACCAGAGACTTCCAAATGCCAAGCTCTAAGCAAACACTTGGCATCTGAAAGTATCTGAGAAGATTGTGAACCACCAACACAGGAATGGCTACCACAGACAGGACTCCATTCACAATATTTTCCAACATCTTCTAGGGGTTGGTTACTGATTCTGAGATAGCGGTCATTTATTTCCAATCCTAAAAGTGGATAGTCTGTGCATAATGGAATGAGGTTGGAAAAATCAGGTATATAGGTAAAGTAAGGCCAAAAAAATCCATATCAACAAAGGAGCATAGCAGGAATTCAGCTGCCAAAGCTAGAGCATGAAGTCTCCATCAGAATGACAGCTGTGTGAGGTGACACTGTCCCAGCAATTCCTTTACCTAAAGATCACTTTGGAGTTAAGCCTGTGGGTAGAGACCTAGTGTACTCAGCAGTAAGAAGAGGAAGCACAAGCAGTTGAACTTAACAGGTGCTTCCATCTCCCAAAGACATCTCATCAAAAAGAACAAGAAATAGAAAGCAAAACCTTTAATTACTTCAGTGTCTTCCTATAATGTACATGACAGGGTAATCACAGAAGATAGCTAATGTTCAAGATAATGTGTAATGTTAGCCTCAGAGGAGACATTCCTAACCTCAGTATGGTGAATGAAAGGTGTGGTGGAGGAGATGAGACATCGGTAAAAAGAAATTAATTAATTTCTAATCCTAGCCTTTAAAGAAATCTCCACACTGATTTGCAGTGCTGCACCAGTGTACACTCCCACCAACAGTGGAGAAGTTGTCCCTTTCCCCATAGCCCCTCCAGAATTTGTTACTGGTTGGTTTCTTGATAATATCCATTATTTGGGGGATGAGATGGAATCCCATTGCTTTTTAAATTTACATCTCTCAGGTGACCATGAATGTTGAACATTTTGTGATATATTTATTTTCTATTTGTATTTCTTCATCTGAGAAGTGTGTATTCATCTCAGATGTCCATATTTGGATTGAGGAGAAGGGCAAAGGAAGGGAGGGAAAAAGAAAACTATATTTATACACAAGGTAGTTAAGATAGTTATATCTTATTTTAATTCATTGAAAAGAAAGTGCTAATATTGTCTGGACAAGATATCATGCCTATACTTTTACTCTGAATAACTACTATGAAGACAAAAATATGCAATGTATTAATTATTGTAACTGTCCTATTAACCTGTTTTGAAACTCTTTTATTGTTATTTTTATTTTATTTTTTCTCTTTAAAATAACAAAGAAATAAAAAATACTTTTCTGGCCAGTCTTTATAGCATTATAGTGTTCTGAGAAAGATAATACTGCACCACTTAAAACCTTAGGTGTCAGATTGACCCAGGACATTTTGCTGTCATGGACAGAGTACAACGTAGTGTTAAGAGCATAAATTCTGGAGTGAGTCTGCCTCTTTCACATCTCATATCCATAGCTTAACAATGTGTGACTTTAGGCAAGCCACTCAACCAAGTCATAACGTGCATTCCTCATCCACAAAAATGAAGATGATAATAACAAGCATTAATAAGATTATCTGAGATACAAATGTATCTGCTAATATATACAGCAAGGTAAAACTCACAATATCTGGCAACTCTATGCAAAAGCCTTGCAGAAAGTTTAAGAAAGGGAATATACTGCATTCTTAGTCATTTTCTTCCTTGTCAGACTTCATACCTGACACACACTGCGGTACATTGACAACTGGTGATCAACTTGTAACACCCAGTTGAATTAAATCAGTATGGTGCTAGGTGTGAGAGGCCAGCCTAAGAATTGCTGCCAGCAGCATAAGAGGAAAAACTGGAGAAGAAGAGAGGCTGCTGGGAGCTACAAAGCTATTGGATGCTGTAAGGAGCTGTTGGTTCTCTTGAAGGAGCTTGTCATGCTGGCTTTCCTGATGAACTCAGCTGTTAGCATTGTCTGAGGAGCTCAGGACTTCTTTGTCACTAAGAATGACTACAGTTCACTTTGGGGGAGCCCTGGTCCTCATTTTGAGCATCGCTTCCTGGCTCTGGAGGGGAAGATGGTACACTGCTCAGTCTCCTGCAAAAGCTTATTGCATTGGCTTTCCTGATGGGAACTTCACTTTCCGCATCATCAGAGAAGCTTGAGACCTCACCATTGTCGAGAATGGCTGTGGTACTTTTGGGGGGAGCTCTGGTTCTTACTTTGAGCATCACTTCCTGTGTCTAATTCATATCCATCAGCCTGCTAGCGCAGATCCTTCATCCCACTGGCACAGACTTTCCAGCTTCTATCACTGACCTTTGGGTCTTTCCAACACAGATCCATGAAATAAGCCTGTATGGGACACTGTCATGGGCTCTAGGCCTCCAGCTGGACTCATGAGAGCATTGTTATGAGCTGCAGGACTTCAGCTGGACTCACACAGGCCATTATTGTGGGATCCAGGCCTTCAACTGGATTCTTTGGTTTTTAGTGTGTGGATAGATTTCCTGCACTCTCTTGTATATAATTCTTTGGGTGACTATTATAAATAATCTTATAAAACATGTGTCCTGTATTAAATTCTTCCCCTCGCAAAAACACCAAACTATGACACCCACAAGTTAAAGGAGGGGAGTTTCTTTTGGCTCAAGATTTTTAGGTGCTTCAATCTGCAGTCTGCTGGCTCCCAAGAAGGAAGGACATGGTAGAGGAGCCTGTCACACAGTAAAGTTGTTCATGTTATGGTGGCCTAGAAGCAGTGTGAGTAGGGAAGGAGATATAAGCTTTCAGGTCATGCCCTCCAGTGACCTGCTCCTTCTCACTAGCCACTACCTCCCACCAACACACTCAGCCCCTAAACACAGGGTGGATTAATTTCCTGTGAGGACAACACATCTGTGATCCAACCACTCTCCGGAATCCTACCTCCAACTGCATGCAACATTCTAGATCTAAACTATAACAATCCCAGGCTCATTTTATAATAAAACATTACCCCAATATCAAAACATTACAAAATGGTAAACCAGTTGATTAATATCCATCATGAACATAGATGCACAAACTTTTATTACCTTTTAGTAACCTACAGTTAATATCCTCAACGATCAAAGGCTGAGTACTTTTCCTCAAAGATTAGGTTAATCATAAATATATCTGCTCTCAATATACATGTTCAACATTGTATTTTAAGTTCTAGTCAATGCAATAAGGCAAGAAAAACTCCACATTAGAAAGATAAAATTGGAGAACCCAGTGAAATCTATTTTTGAAACCTACTAGAACTAACAAATGAAATAGACAAGATTGCAGTTTTTAAAATCAATATGCAAAAATCACCTGTATTCTAAATATCAACATGAACAATCAGAAAGTATTATATATTAATTACAAAAAATCAAGATTGGAAAGGATAAATCTGAGAAAAGATGAACATGCTAAATCCCACAAAAGTTTTATGGGCTAAAAGTTATGGCTGAGGAAAGTTAGGGAAGTCCTAAATAAAACAAATGTAACAAGTGAATGGTTTGGAAGACTGAGTACCACTGGGCCAGGGATATAGCTCCGTGGTGCTGCACCTGCTTGGCAAATATGAGATCATGAGTTTGATTCTCAATAACAAAAAACTAGAAAGAAAGAAGGAAGGAAGGAAGGAAGGAAGGAAGGAAGGAAGGAAGGAAAGAAAGAAAGAAAGAAAGAAAGAAAGAAAGAAAGAAAGAAAGAAAGAAAGAAAGAAAGAAAGAAAGAAAAGAAAGAGAGAGAGAGAGAGAGAGAAAGAAAAAATTACTAAGATTTCTATTCTCCCCAAAATAATCTACAGATTCAGAAGTCAATTAACCTGTAATTATTCTGTAAGATTACCTAGGAGGTAGTTTAGAAATAATGGAATAGGAAAATATTTCTTCAAAATGGCATCTAAAGAATAGCAATCCAAGAACAAACTGATTAAATAAAATTCACAAAAATGCAAATTTTCTCTTCTTGTAAAGGCAAATGGAAAGGAAAGTCACAATACAACAAACGTATATGCAAAACCTATATCTGATAAAGGACTTACCTATAAACTACAGAAAGAACTTTCAAAATTCAATTATATGAAAACTTTACAAAATTAATAGAAAAATGATGTACTTATCTGCAAATGCTTTGCCAAAAGCATTTTCCTGAGTAAAGCTAAGCACATTTTAAAATGCCTGGCATCACTATTTCTTGGGTAAACACAAACAAAAGCCACAGTGACATACACTAGATTTGTATTAGAATAGCTAAAATAATAAGACTAACTATGGCAGTGTTGGGGAAATTAGAACTTTCATGCACTGCTGCTAGGAACATAAATTTATACAGCCATAACTTTGAGGAAAATGTTGGCAGTTCTGTTTGTTTTCTTTAATTCAAAGTCAAGAAACACATACCATATGATCTACTTATTCCACTCTGGGATATTTGATCTATGGAAAATACTACATATGTTCCTAAATATTTTCCACTAGTGTTCATGGGAACATTTATTTTTAATACTCATAAACTGGAAAACCTCAAACTTGCCATCAAAAAGTGAATGAATAAATGAACAAATCGTGCCATAGCCGAACAATTATATGCAGTTCAGTAATAAGAAGGAATGAACAGGCACCAATACAAAAAGTGACACGTGCAGCATTAAGGAATCTCAAAATAATAATAAGTACAAACACAGATAACATACAGTACAACTACTTGAACGAAGTGTGCAAGGTAACCTTTAATGACACAAAGCAGATCCATGGTTATATGAGGGTGGGGAGGGATAAAGTAGGAACGTAAAACAGGTGTGTGTAAAGGGTGCAAGAATGTCCATTTATATGATTTTAGTAATAATTTCATGACTACATATGTTAACCATTATCAAATCATATAATTTAAATATGCATAGTTTTTATAGCTTAATCACCCCTCAAAAACACTTTCCAAAAATGAATTACTACACTATTTAATCATTCGAGTTAGAATCACCAGATCTCTGTAATCATATCTGGTTGGTGACAAAGAATTTAAAACATGGATCTGTGACTTTGAATTGAGGACAGAGTGGCGGTAATGTTACTTTAAGGAGCTAAGAGTTGCTAGGTATAAAATTAATTTCTAAACCTGATAACCTCCTCTTCTTTCTCTTTGTCTTTGTCTTTGTCTTTGTCTTTGTCTTTTTCTAGTAAAAGGCAATAAAACCCTTTCAATGACTTAAGACTAAAGATTTGGTGTTCGTTGTCAAAATATTGCCTTTTTTCCAAATTCAATAAAACTGAAGACATTTAAATGAATAATTAAATGAGTGCTAAGATCAATGAACTAATTGGCATACATATACATATATCAGGATTAATTAAATAGAATCTGTTGAAATTAGAAAATTTACTTCATTAATATAATCTTCACATAAAAAGATTCATGTAGAATCTGCATACTCATAAAATTTTAATATTATAGCATTTTATCACTTCTTAGACAGAATGGATGTATGAGACTTTTCAGGAATATTGGCAATAACACCTTCATAAGAAAGTGTCTTAGCTGTAGAGCTCTTTTACTTCCTGATATTTTTGCAGAGTGGGTGAAAATAATTGCCAGCTATTCCTTTGACAGATGGTGAACATATCCAGAATATATACAGAATTCAAAAATTTAACAAAAGACTCCCACAAGTAATCCAATTAAAAGTGGGAAAATGATTTGAAGAGACATTCCTCAAAAGAGGAAAACATAAATGGAAAAATGTTCATTATCATTAGCCATCAGGGAAATGCAATGAGATACATTTCACTCTAGTTAGAAAAGATTTTATAAAAAATAAATTTGATGAGAATATGGATAAAAAGGAACTTTTATACACTCTTGCTGGGGTTGTAAATTAGTATACCCACTTTAGAAAGTAATATGGTTGTTCTTTGAAAAGCTAAATATAAAACTACCATATAATCAGACTATAGCACACCTGAGTATACATTCAAAGAAGTTGCCTGGGAGATAGCTCAGTGGCACAGTGCCTGTCTGGCAAGTGTGAGGTCGCGAGTTTGATTCCTGGCATCAAAACAAAAGTGTACAAAGGATATAAAATCAACATAAAAAGAGCAAAAGCACTGATTATTGAGACACTGTTCATAGGTACTAAGCTACACCCATCTCCAGATGAATGAATAATGAAATATAGCTTATATATAAGTGGAGTATTATTTAGTCACAAATAAGAATAAAATCCTCTCATCTGCAACAAAATGGATGCAAGTGAAGGACATCATGTTATGTGAAATAAACTACATATAGAAGAACAATGGTGGCATGATCTTTGTGGAAAATAAAACCAAGGCGAACCAAACTAGATTGACCTGAAAGTTGAATAGTGATGCTGGGGTCTGAAAAACGTGTGAAAGTGACGGGAGAGGAAACAAGGCTGGAAGAAAGGCAGGTGGCTATGATCAGTGCACAATATCTACATGTACGGAAATACACTAAATCCCACCCCTATGTAAGGTTAATATGTTAAGTAAAAAGAAATTCTTATGTGGACAGCTGTCTTTTTTCTGATGTTCTCAAAATTCCATTTGGAACAACCAGCCAAAATGACCTGGAATCATATTTCGTTCTTGAGTCTTCTAGCAGTCAATATAAGCTTAGTAATTGGATAGATGGATGGATGGGTGGTGGATGGATGGATGGTTGGATGGATGGGTGGATGGATGG
>PVLD010022391.1:0-29399 GCA_004027595.1 Dinomys branickii
AGGGGAGGGGAAGGGAGAGGGAACAGAGTTTATCTAGGAATAACTGTTTTCAAACCAATATCCTGAGCTGGGCATGGTGGTACCTGACTATAATCTCAGCTATTCAGGAGACTCAGGAAGGAGGATCACAGGTTCAAGACCAGCCTAGACAACTTAGTGAGAGCCTGTGTCAAGATAAAAAATAAAAAGGCCTGGGGATATATCTCAGTGGTAGAGGGTCTGTTGGTTCTATCCATTAAATAAATGAATATTTTTAAAATAATAAATTGTATGACTACCCTAGATGTATTTAACTTGGGCACCATCTGAGTTTCATAGGGGTTATGATAAACATGTACTTAAACAGTTACAAACTCTAGAGACGTGAGTTACTCAACAGGTTTATTACAAATCGTTTATACATATGTCCCCAAATGTTGATATTTCAGTGTGTTATAGAGGTAACAACATAAAACCATTTCCTACAACTATTCAAAACTCATCAGAGTTGGCATTCTCTTAGAGAATCACTCATACAACTCTTTATAAATCTTGTCACTTCTGTCCCTTAAGCCCATACCCACACAGATTCTCCCCAAATTGCTCCCAGCATCCCCCAGTATATCAAAGAAAAAAAATCACCAGTGTAGATTAAACATGTATGATTAGAAAAAAAAAAGTCAGCACAGAAAGATTGTATTTGTGACAGAGTTACCCAGAGCATTCCCACAGCATGGCCTAGCAGGGACAGTGTGACACTAGGAGCCTAGGGACTTCCGTTCTGGTCCTACTCCATAGTACAATGAATTTCTTGAAGAGATCACGACCTTTTCTGAGCCTCAGCTTACCTCCACTGACAAGTGGAAATAACAATCTCAACCTGTCACTTACTGTAAAAAATTAATTATATCAGGGGACATATGTGAAACTCTTTATAAAATCTAGAGTGCATTGTAAACCTAAAGTACAATAAAAATCATGTTCTTGAGGGCCTCATCTCACCTCAGCGAGCCTCCTCCTCTCCCCACTGGTGTCACCTACCAGCAGCCTTGGTAGGATCCATTTGGTACTTTGGTAGGCTTTCCATGACTTCCACATCACTCATTTGCCAGAGAGCTCTGGATCCCTATCTCCAGCTTGGAGCTCCCTCCCAAAGCCTGGGCCTCTACATGCAGCTATTTATGAACCATCACCCAGGACTGGCCGCAAACTCCCTTATCTTCCTGCTTAGATTGGCTCTTCCTGCTAAGCCATGGTCATTGGCACCATTCTTCCAGAGTCTGTCCAGGGGTCATCTTGGCTTCTTTCTCTCCGTCACTCCCCTGCATGTCTTGCAGCCCCAATATCCCCTCCATAGCTCATGCTCTGACCTGCACTGGCACTTCCCACACCATCTCACACCTTCCCTTCTGCTCTGTTAAGTTCTAGGCACTACACTGCCACCGTGAAGGACTGTTCTGAAATATTTACTGACCATGTGCCTTCCTTGCTAAAAATCTCCCTGTGGCCTCTCTTGCCCACAGAGCTCTTTGTTACCTGACTGTCTTGGTTACTTTCCTCTCATTTTGCTGAGACAAAACACCTAACGCCCAAAATTAAAGAAGGAAAGGTTTACTGATCTTACAGTCTGTGGAGGTTTCAGTCTATAATCAGCTGGCTTCAAGGCAGGGTGGCAGGGCACCGGGGCAACACTTCAACGCAGCACAAAACAGTAAAAGCAGCAAGACCCAAAAGGGAGGAGCAGCAAGCAGCCTCTTTCCCTCCCGTACACTGTACGCAAACTACCTGCCCCAGGGTGGGTATAACGCTCACACCCATAATCCCAGCCTTGCTTCGTAAATCAATCACAAACTCTAGAAGCCGGCGCCATGACTGCCTGAGACTTTGGGGGGACATCCAGATGCAGCCAGACCACTGACTCATTCATCCATTCTGTCCACTCTCTGACCCAGCCGGTGCGAGCCGGTTTTAGCACCTCAGCGGTCCAACCCTTTCCCTTTGGGACACTGCTGTCTTTGCCTGGAATGCCCCTTTCACTGCTCTTATCTCCCCCACTTTCTTCCTTTGGCCGGTGCCGGGAAAAGGCAATCTCGCACAACAGTTACGCTCTAGAGCTCGGGGCTAAGGTAGGCTAGACTGCAATCCAGGCTCTGCTTCTATAAACCGTGACATACAATTTACCTCCTTTGCATTTCAGTTCCCTCCTGTCAGATAAAGAAAAATAAGGCACCTGCCTGACACTATTAAAGTCTGACTAAATGAACTGCACGTAAAGGCACACAGCACAGTGCCTGACAGGGTAGATAGCATGTTTAAAAGCTGCTATTTTACTGTAAACACTCATCTTTGTAACTGAGATTAGATGATAATGCCCCATGCACTTTAGATGTCCTTTTCCAGGCTTTTGCAGGACCTCATACATGTCTCCTCTCCCACAGCTTTCCTTCCATCATTCAGATGCACACTGTATCACCAGCAGTTGGTTTATCTCTCTTCATTCAGCTATGTGGTCCTCAAGATTAGATATAGGTATCTCTCTTATTCATTTGTTCTACCAGCTCCTTGAACTGGAATCTAGTTAATTGAATAGGGTCAGGGGTATAACTCAGATGCTTGGCATCCGCATAGCCTGGGTTCAGTCTCTAACACATACACACACATGCATGTGTGCACACATGCAAAATTATTGAGTAAGTGATCACCTCCAGATGGCAGGATTTTAATTTTATTCTGGACACCCTGAAAGATAGTTTTATTTTTTTTTTAAGATTTCATAATATGACCACCTTGATTATCCAGGCAGTGTGGCCAGGTTTGTCACTCAGAAATTCAAAGGCATTTCTTCATCCTTTAGAAGCACAAAATGAAGGAGAAAAATAAATGGTAGATGGTTTCCACAAAGTTTTATTGGGAGGTGAAAATAAATATATGCTCACTACTTGAAAAGAAGTAATTGTAGGACTTCTGGTAAGATGGCGACTGGGTAAGCAGCACAGAAAGATCCCCCCGGAGGATCGCCAATGAGACACTGAAGAACAGCAATAGAAGAAAAACAAGAAGGAGAGAAATGGGTGCCCTGGTGCCCCAGACTCAGGAAAGATCTGAAAGGGAAATAGAAACCCTCAGAAAGAGCAAACAAGACCTCTCCAGGAGAAAAACCTCGGCGGACCGCCATGGCGCACTCAGGAAGAGAAGGCAGAAAAGGAAGGAGCCACCACTCCACACAAACCCCCAGCCCGCTCCCTCACTCCGGCACTCACACATCAGCCTCAGAGGCCCTTGCTCACGGAAACATTCCAAATCGGCCAGAGGTAAGCAAATTCCTGAGTAGACAGCGCAGCCCCAGCCTCCTCCACTGGCTGCTCCAGCCACGCCACACTCAGACTGGTCGCGGCCCCGCCCTGCCCCACACACCTCGCCTGCCGCAGCTGCCCTCTCCTCGCCCTCGGCTCAGTCCTTCAGTGCATCCATCCGCCCAGTGCCTCCGCAGCAGCGCCTCCCACATTGGACTCAAGTCTGCGCTGCGCTCGCCACTGCTGCCGGGATCTAGAGCCCGGTGCTATGCAACCGGCCTTGGGCAATGAGTGCTGCAGCTCCCCGGGCACTGCAGTCCTGATGCCATCGCGGGCGTGCTCCCTTGGCCACCACCCCCAGCGCTGGCCCTCTGAGCTCTCCAGTGCACAAACCAGAGGAGGAGTGGCAGCTGAGGATCAGTGAGAGCAGCCAATTCAACAATGGGCTGGAGGACCGAGGCTTGCTAGAAAGCAGCATCAAGCTGAAGCCTCATGAAGCCCAGAACTACTGAAAGAAGGCGTTGTGGGTGTCCTGGTTCCTGGCCCTTCCCATGGCCAGAGGTAAGCAAAGTCCTGAGTGCTGGTCCAGAACAGGAGAGGAAAAAGCGCAACCGGGAAAGGAAACAGAGGTGGTCAGAAGGAATGATGAATCCTGTGTGAGGATGGGAGATTACAAAGGCCATTGAAGCAGAATCCCCACTCTGCAGAAATCTCTCTATTCAGTGCCCTGAAGCAGGCCAGACTCAAGGCAACCAGTGAGCAGCCCACCACACCCAGTTCTACGCTTGCCCCGAGGATATGGCCTCAGATCTCTCCACTGTGTGAGCAAATACCAGCACAGAGTAGCAGAAAGCAATGGAAGTGACGCCAGGACCACAGTAATTCCCAGGGATCCAGTCAAAAAACAAAAGGGAGCTGGAGCACAACAGAAAGAGTGAGCTACAGACGGAGACGGGCTACACGGGCCCTAGCTCTTCTCACTCCAACACCAAGCAGGAAGCATGAGCTGAGTTACCGGGATTCAGCTCCCACCCTGAACTCCCTCTCTGAGCACCGTGAGTCCTGGTGGCCCGAGCAGGCACCATGTGATCCTGACAACAGGCTGAGTCAATGGGCTTCAGGACTCACCCTAAAGCACTAATATGAGCACCAAGAGAGACTCCACACTGCTTCCATGTATGAAAAATGTAGGAACCCACAGCATCAAACTACATGAAAAGCAGCAGTCCTGGAGCCTGAGAGACAACAACATAGTCTACACAGCAGACCTGAGAAAATCCTCCAATTCTTTCCAAGAACTAATAACTAAACTTAGTACACACCATGGTCTACCATGGTGAGCACAGGTGGAGGAGACCTCATGCCACTTGTGCCCAGCATGGTGAGTGCACCCAATGCCCAACAAGATTGAGTGGTGGGATGCGGTGAAGACATGGAACTAGGGTGTAGACCCGCCTCTCTAGCTGGGAGGGATTAGTCTCCAAAGACACTAATGGCCTATGAGAGGATACCAGGCACTTTGGCGGGGAGCTGAGAGGCCTGAGGGGGGAGGAGCCTCCCTTCGGGTTCCATGAGAGCCCCAAGGACCTAGACTGAGCTGCCCACAGAGGAGTGTAAGGACAGAGTCCGGGAGTCTGCGGGGTTGACCTGTGGACTTGGGGAGAGCCCCCACCCCCGGAGCATGTCCGGAGTTCTGATTGGCTCCTAGGGAGTGCCAGGCGCTCCGCCCCACTCCAGGAGCTCCACTCAGCCCCCAGGGCATGCCAGGCATGCTGCCCAGTCCCTGGGGTGTGCCAGGCACTCCACCCCACCCCTGGGGCATCTGAGGAGCTCTGATCAACCGCCAGGGCGTGCCAGGCACTCTGCCCAGCCCCCGGGGCATGCCAGGCACTCTGCCCCACCCCTGGATCTTGACTCAGCCCCCAGGTGTGCCAGGTGCCCCACCCCCAGAGCCCCACTTGGCCCCTGGGGTGTGCCAGGTGCTCCACTCTGTCCCCAGAACTCCACTTGGCCCCTGGGGTGTGCCAGGCACTCTGCCCAGACCCTGGGGCATGCCAGGCACTCTGCCCTGCCCCTGCAGCTTCACTCGGCCCCTGGGTGTGCCAGGTGCCCAGCCCCCAGAGCCCCACTTGGCCCCTGAGGTGTGCCAGGAGCTCCATCCAGCCCCTGGGGTATTCCAGGTGCTTCGCCTGGTCCCCAGGGTGTGCCAGGCACTCTGCTCCACCCCCAAAGCTCCACTCAGCCCCTGGGGTGTGCCAGGCACTCCGCCGAGCACCTGCAGTGTGCCAGGAGCTCCACTTGGCCCCCAGGGCATGCCAGGCACTTTGCTTGGCCCCTAGGGTGTGCCAGGCACTCTGCCCCACCCCTGGAGCTCCACTGAGCCCCCAGGGCATTCTGGGTGCTCCGCCCAGCCCCTGGGGCGTGCCAGGCGCTTCACCCAGCCCCTGGAACTCTGCCTGGCCCCCAGGGCGTGCCAGGCACTCCACCTGGCCACTGGGATGTGCCAGGCACTTTGCCTGGCCCCCAGGAAGGCTCTGAAGACTCGCCTGAGCCTATAGACACAGTCGTGCTGACAGAGTCTGGCGGTTCACTCTGTAACTCTACCTACCCGACTGGACACTCGATGGCTGTGAGGGCTTGCCAAAGGATGCTTCTCCACTTCCTGCCATAGTAATTTGTGTACACCCACGTAATATACAGCATATTTAGAAGCAGCCAAGTCTCTGCCCAAAGTAAGAGCATGAGGGAATAAATAAACCAAAAGTGCAGTTTTTACCAGTGGGAAGATCACTGACAGGGTGGTAGAACAATGGTGGTGAAGTGGAGAAAATTTATTAATTGAACGAGCCATCATCTATATAACTGAGTAATAAAGATGAAGATAACGTTATGTAATATAACAACCAGTGGTAATCCCCTACTATTTTCTCCGTAATCTGGTATTTCCTTTATTGTTTTTGTGCTAACAAACGCAAAGACAACACTATATAGTACAGCATCCAGTGATGGTTCCCTATGGTCTTCTCTGTAATTTGTATGTCCTTTATTGATTTTGTTATAACAAATGTGAAGATAACTATGTTACACAGCATCCAGTGCCAATTCCCTACTATCTTCTCTATAACTTGGTATCTTCTGTATTGTTTCTGTTATTCTGGGTTCTTTTGTCTTAAAAAAAAAAAAGTAAAAAAAAAAAAGAAGTAATTGTGCATAGAAAGCACATTTATGAATGATGAACTACACTTTCACACTGCACAGAAATGACTTCAGACCAAGCTCAACTTGCATGTTAGAAATAGGATGTCTCATTAAAATAATAGAGTAATGATGGCATTTCTGCACTTAGGGCTATGTTTGTAGAAGTACTAGAAAAAATAAAAATGAGACTATAAATTAAGCATTATCTTACAGGCTTGGTGGCTGAATCAATCTGACTTTAACGTTCTACAAGTGCTCTTCACAGAGACCACCTCACATTGCTCATCTGCCAGCACTAATAATGGTTACATGGTGCCCTGAAGTTATTTCTAAAGCCTTTCTGCTGCCATGTGTTTAAAGAAAATCTTATCAAATCAGCTAAAAATTACTGTGGTTAGAGAAATCTCCAACTTATATAAGTAAAGCAATACACATCATCACAAGTCTAGAAGGCAGGAGACAAAACATTATTTACTCATATTTTGGAGATAAATTTACCCAATATTAGTAAAAATTCTAATTTCAAATTGCTTGGAAAAAGGCTAGCACCTTGCAGCTTTACAGGGTTTCCAGCTGAGCTGTCATTTAAATCACACCCACACAGCACAAAAGCACATCCTGTACAGAAAATTCAGGTGAGGGCATATTAAATTTCACCAAATTTGGGGACATTTCACAGAAAAAAAAAACAACAAACCCTTGCTTAACTAGGCCCAAAGCACTATCATGTAGAAAACAGGGAGAACATCAGCAGAAACATCAACTGCAGTGATCTCTTTTAGATTATGTCACTGAAAAGATTCATAGTACAAGAACTAAGAAGTAAAGGTGGGCTACACTTCACTGGTGACAGCACATATTCTCTTTTAGATTATGTCACTGAAAAGATTCATAGTACAAGAACTAAGAAGTCAAGGTGGGCTACACTTCACTGGTGACAGCACATATTTAGTATACACAAGGCCCGAGGTTCAATCCTCAGCACCCCAAAATAAACAAAGAAAGAAACTCATAAACAAAAGAAAGAGCTAATAGGTTAAGAGATAATAAAGTTATGACAATGCAAGCTTGCAGGCTCTTGCTTAGAACTCCCCCAAACCATCTTTATCACTCCCTAACCTGTTCAGAGCTTCTCCCTCCCATAAGCCTTTGTAACCATACCTGTCCTAAGATATCTATTGGCTCCTGGCTTCTTTTTTCTTTTTCTTCTCCTTTTTAGATGACTTGAGCGTCTCCTCAGAGCCTCATATGGTAAGTTTTTGGTCAGTTTACAAGTCTAAGTGACTAACATGAGAGTATGCTATCAGGAGATCTAGAATACCTTCTTAAAAAGAAATCTGGTTTTCTTCGTAGAACAATCCCAAAACTATATACCACTTTGATGTGTACATGGCCATCAGTTCCACTTTTTGATTAGGAAGTATACTCTTGGACCAAAAACAAAATCTTAGAATAACTTTTTCTTTTCTTTTTTTTTTTTTTTGCGGTACTGGGGATCGAACTCAGGACCCTGCGCTTGCTAGGCAAGCACTTATTCCACTGAGCTATAACCCCAGCCCCCTAGAATAACTTTTTATTGACATAAGTTCATTGTGAAAAAATACTAGGCTATGGATGTAGCTCAGTGCAGAGTGCTTGCCTAGCACATGTGAGGCCCTAGGTTCAACTCCCAGTGCCATAGAAGACAAAAACAAACACACCCATTAAAGTATGTTCTGAGATGAAGTAGTATGGATGCTGTTTTATAATCTTTCCCCACAATATACACTATAAATCTTTCTCAAATCATTTAACATTTTACAATGTGAATTTTTAAAATTTTTATTGGTTTTTTTTTGGGGGGGGGGAATAAAGATGCCAGTCCTAGGGTTCCTATATGCTAGACAAGTGCTTTCCCTCTGAGTCATTCCCTAGCCCCCTTACATTACACTGAAATCTTCACTCCTTTATATTATGCTGTGAGAAAAAGGTTGTTGAATGTTTCCTCATATTTCTCATAAATGACAGTATTTTGAGAAGGACTAGCTGAACAGTTTTTAATCCTGGAAAGTATTTCCATTTTTTAATTTCACTTTCTGTGTTGGAGATTGAACCTAGGACCTCATGCATGCTATCCAAGCATTCTGCCACTGAACTTTCATGTGTACATGGCCATCAGTTCCACTTTTTAATTAGGAAATATATGTCAAACCCTTCAAAATTTTTTTTATTTTAGAATTCTGAGGCAGGGTCTTGCTGAGTTACCCAGGCCAGCCTCAGACTTGCAGTCCTTGTATCTCAGCGTCCCCAGTAGCTAGGATGGATTACAGGTGTATGCTACCATACCTAGCTAAATGATTCGATCTTTACAGCTCCAAACTGTGTGTGCTAGGCAAGTGCTTTACCACGGAGCTACATCTCCAGCCCAATTTTGTCTCTATCCATCACAATTTACAATAATTCTACACAGACTGCGAGGATAGAATAAGCACATTTCTCAGGCTCCTGGTGGATACTGCAGAGCGGTCCCCTCAGACAGTGGTTTCAAGCAGCGGTGTACACTGCAGTCCCCTCACCTACGTTAGGGTTACCACTTTCCTCTCTTGCGTAGCACTCAGAAAGCAGTCTTGAGAATTGTTCCACTCTTTCTTCTCTCTACTTTTCTTGTCCATCTTCTATAAACTTCTCCACTGTCTTTTCCAGATCTACTTTCAGTTGTGCTTTTCCACTTCTCAAGTTTTATAATGGTTCTATTACAACACTGACATTTGGCCAACATGTTATTCTCTTAGACTCTTAAAGGCAAAGTATCAACCAACTAACCTGATAAACTAAAACATACTAATGTAAAGGGGCTCATTCTCAAGAACATACGTACAATATAACTCGAACAGTTTAAGGAAAATATACTATCTATAATAGGAATGCATTTTAGAGACCAGTGGTTTTCAAGTTTTGCTACACTTCAGTCACCTGAGGGACATTTTAAAATGTTGTTAAAAATACTTATCTCCCAGAAATCTTGGCTCATTCAGTTAAGGGTGAGACCTGAGCATCACAATTTTTTAATGGTTCCCAGAGGATTCCAATGTAGCATCTGTGTTTGAGATGAGTTAAGAGAAATCCTCCGTAGCTTCTTCTTGATAAGATTAGAAGATCCCAAGGAAGAAGAGTACAGCACACATAATCTCAGTAATGACTCATTACACAAGGTGAAGGAGATAAAACAGGGTAGTAAGGGGCGAGGCATTTGCTAATGACAACAGAACATAGCAGTGCTTGTGTTTCCTGACGCTAGGTAGGTACCGCTGTGTCAGGAAGTAGGCCGAGCTTAATCTCTGAAACGGCTTCAACTGCTTTTGCCACTGAAACTAAAATTATTGGAGTAACAAGGCTGAAGCCCTGCACTTTAGTGGTCGCTCTCTAGGTTTCAAGGACACAAATTACTTCCAGTTCACATTTGCTTCCAAAGCTGGGCAATCCTACAGATTTCCTACACAACCCACAGTGGATTGCTGGGAACAACTCAGAGTAACTACAAGTACCAGGCATTTAAATATCTCACTAGGATGCAAGCGTAGCTCCTCAGCGTAACACCCACGTAGCACACACCAGACCCAGAATTCAACCCCTATTTTATAGGGAAAACTCAGCAAAAAATTATTTTCATGAATAGCATACGCTTCGGTCTGGTCTGAATGATCAGGCCAAGATTTTACAATTGAGAAGAGAAATGACAAGAGCCACTTCTCTGCAAACCTGCTCAGGTCTGGCCAGAACACTCCTCCCCTCCTCTACCGGGATCTGGGGCACACCCAGCGCCAAACAGCCTGTGGGCACACCAAAGGTCCACACACAGATTCGCTCTCCATGATGCGGCAGCTCAGCTGGGGAAGAAAAGCTTTTCTCCAAACCTGACTTTTCCTAAATAACTTAGTATCCAAGGGAGACTTCCTTGTGACTGCAGCCAACAGAGACGTTTCTTCTTCCCTATTTTCTTTTTCAGACAACCATCTACCCCACAGAGGTAAATACTACTGTTGTCCTGAATCTTTGAAAGGCATTACTTCCACCAGAGAGCAACTGCAGGGCTTCCTACCTGAAGACTGACTTTCTCGGAATCAGTACTAGAGCAGGGGTCCTGGTCACTGTTCCACCATATCGAGTTTTAGTCAGTAGAGGAAAGGAACAGACTTTAAAGTTTCGTAGACATTTTGTAATGGAACAAAAAGGCCTTGGAGGCGGAAAATGTATTTGGATTCAGAAAAAACCAAATCTCTACTAGGAATGTGCTACAACATCCTAATAAAGCGACTTGTAATAAGACAAAGCTGCACAGACTGTAATCTTACACACAGTGAGCAGGGAAAGGGAATATCAACCCCCTGGGAAAGTCAGGGTCTTCCCCCACCCCTTTGTCTATTTGTCGTTCTTGAAAGAATTTTTACAGAAATAACCTGGATTAAAGCCCAGGTTAGGGGCGAGGGAGGTGACTTGATTTTGGAAGAGGTTCAAGAGTTTGGATAGGGCAGACTGCTCGAAAGTACTGTCCAATCAGAGGGCTCAGCCTTGGCTGGAGACTGTAGCTACACTCAAAACAATGCATGGAATAAACCAGTTACCTTCTCCTTTCTATGGGGGGGGCACACGCACATATTGGTGATGCAGTGGGGAGAAACCCTGTTCTTGCAGGTTACGTCCGGGCACCCCGGTTCAGGCAAAGGTTACTGCCTTGACAGTCAAGGACATCCATGCTTCGGGGCAGGCAGATGCACGCTATGCAAACAAGGGCTGGCAGGGCCTCCACCTCCGCCGCCTTTTCAGCCAGCCGGGCCTCTCTGCCTCCTTTCTAGGACTGAGCCAAGAGCCACGGATGAAGTGGGGGGTTTGCGTGGTTCCTGCAGCCCTGCAACCCCGGGACGGGAGAACGCCGAGGCCGGGGACGGGGGGTGGGGTGCCCCTTCTGCTTTTAAAGTGGCTGCATCCCCGGAACCAGCGCCTGTTTTCCCTTCCTGACTCGTGTAACTCGCGCTCTGCCGGCCCCTCTGGGAGAACGACACTGGGGGAGGACTGGTTTGCAGAACGCTTAAGGATCCGGCTCCTGGCACTGCAGATCAAGCAGGGGGAGGTTCAGCACTGGGGAAAGGTGAAGCGGCTGTCAAATTCTGCTCCAGAGCTTCCCTCTCCCATCGCGCAGACCAGGCGACTCAGACCCGCTCCGCGCCCGCGGGAAGGAGGCGAACTCGACACCCCAGCAACGTCCAGCTGGGCCCCCTTACAAAGCCATCGCCGCGCTGTACTAGGAGAACACGCTCTCGGGGACACCAAGCGTCGCTCCCCCATCAAATGCTGCTCAAGGGGATGGGGAGAGAAGCAGCGCCTCACCACTTGCTGTGCGCCCCGAAAAGTCGCGTCCAGCAGCATCAGCTTCCAGGGATCCGACACCGAGCCGGGCAGCGGGATGTAGACGTAGTAGGCGGCCAGCGCCATCAGCGCGGCGAGCAGGACGCAGGACGACCGCATCCTCCCCGGCGCGGCGGCCCGGCTCGGCTCTGCTCGGCAGGAGGAGGTTACCGCACCAGCAAAGCCCACCTAAGTTTCTGCCCGCCGCAGCTGCTCCGGTACCGGCCTCTTATAAACCCGGGAGCCAATCACCGGCCGCGCCGGGAGGAAGTGCGGGCGCTGACGTGCACCTCCTCGGTGTCCTCACCCAGAGGCGGCTGGACCCTCCAGGTTGGAGGCCTTGCGGGGCGCAGCGCACCCTGGAGGACACGGTAGGTACTGCGGGCTGTGGCCCGGGCCGCCTCCTGCAGGTCCGCAGACTCCTACCCAGTCATGCCCCGGAAAAGGGTCTCTGTCCATCCCGACTCTAAATGGAGATGCTATTGAGCACGGGAGTAAAATGCTCCCTTTCTAGTCCCAGAATTGCAATGCAAATTCTAACTGATAAGTAGGGGAAGAGAGAATGACAAATTCCTATATCTCAAGCAACGATCCTCCCCACAGTATAGCTAACACCCAAGGATTGGTTTCCAAATTACATTCTCCAGTGAAAAGAATCAAGTTCTTTGTTACAGCTTCTGAGAGAAAAAGCTGACTCCAAGGCCAGGGCAGGCAAATTAGAAGATGAGGATGTTTTGGCAGAAGGTAAGGAAGTGGTCATAAAAGCGGGACTGGCTCAAAGGGTCACAGGCGGTAGACTGAAGTGTCTCCTCGCCGTTAAAGCTGGGATACTTTTTTTTTTTTTAAGTAAAAGAACAAAAACGCCAACAAACAGACACACAGTAGCACAAGAACAGTACAAAAACTGAACTACAGATAAGGTGGCAGGGGATCAACAATGGTTGTTGTATTACACGTTGATAACTTCGAAGTGTATGCTCAGGACAATACAAATAGACATACAAGGTTGATCAAACAATTAATCATCGATTGTTCCTTACATCAAAACGACATGAGACAATAGTGCAACCATGTCAGCCATCCTGCACATACATACATACCTACACAGCTATCCCCCTCTTCCTCCTCTCCTTCCCTTCATCCCGATTGCTCTCTACTTCTGAGCAGTCTCCCTTGATACCTCCCAATTTATGTTCCCACCTCCAGGTTCCTACACTAATGATACAATATGCTGTTTGCACATGCACATCTGATTTACCTCACTTATGAGTATGGTCTCTAACCGTGACCATTTGCCTATAAAAGCCTCCAGCTTGTCCTTCTTTACAGCTGAATAATATTCCATTGTGTAAAAATGCCACAGTTTTTTAATCCAGTCCTCTGTGGATGGACATTTGGGTTGCTTCCACGATTTAGCTATTACAAATTGTGCTGCTATAAACATGGGTGTACATATATCACAGTGATATGACGTTTTCTTATCTTCTGGGAAAGTACCCAGAAGGGGGATAGCTGGGTTGAGTGGGACCTCTAGACCTAGTTTGCTGAGGAATCTCCACAGTGGTTTCACCAGTCTGCATTCCCACCAGCAGTGCAGCAGAGTTCCTATTTCTCCACAGCCTCGCCAGCATTTGTTATTGGATGATTTCTTGATGCTGGCCAATCTTACTGGGGTGAGATGAAATCTCAATGTTGTTTTCATTTGCATTTCTCAAATGACTAAAGATGTAGAACATTTTCTCATATATTTAATTTGCCCTTTGTATTTCTTTATCTGAGAAGTGTGTGTTCATCTCAGATGCCCATTTCTGGATTGGGTCTTTGAATTTGGACAGGTTCATGTTTTTTAATTCCTTGTATGTTCTAGATAGAAGGCCTTTGTCTGAGGAACAGCCAGTTAGGATTTTTTCCCAATCTGTGGGTTTTCTTTTTACTCTTCTGGTGATTTCTTCAGATGTGCAAAAACTTTTCAGTAGGATGAGGTCAAGCTGGGATACTTTTAACAACAAAATAGATCATCCTAATGCATTATAAACCATCAAATGAAATAAAAATCCAGGAGTTTATACTAATATAAATGAGTAAATAAGTGGAGGGCAAGGGAAGGTTTTCCTTATGATGGAATGTCAATTATTAACCATAGAAAATGGTAAACAAATGCTAAAACTAGCGAGTGAAAGTTTGACAACAAATTTTAGTTCTCCACAAAGCCAGGTGCGGTGGCGCTGGTTTGTAATCCCAGCACTTGAGGGATGAGGCAAGAGGATGGCAAGTTTAAGGCCAACCAGGGATACATAAGGAGACCCTGTCTCATTAAGAAACAAACCTCTCCATGTAGATTATTAACTACAAAGAAAAAAGTAATAATTTTGTAAGGGACAAACCTGGTAGATACCACCTGAAATAGTTGTTTCAGTGGGTCAACAGTAGCTGGAGAATTCAAATGAATTCAAATTTTCTGTTAATGATAAGAGAAATGGGGTACAGAATGCGAGAGAGTAAACTTCACTAGCAGAGTTACAACCAGAAATCCAGAGGGAACTCTTAAGGAAATAGTAGAACAACTTCAAACTTATTGACCAAGGTCTTTAAATAGCTTTACAAAATATCGTGTGTCTTAATATAACAATTTAAATTTAATCTAATCCATAGAAGTGAAATAACCATAAATGTGGGGTTGATGATGAGATCAGGAGAAAGTTGGCTTCTTCCTCAAAGTTGGAGGTAAACATTTTTAAGATCCCACTTCAGTGGCATTTTAAGCATAAGTTTGAGATACTTGTTTCCCATTTTTTTAATTACCATTTCTTTTAGTTCCTGACTAAGCACATCACTTTAAACAGATAGGGTTGCACATGTTCTGAGTTCATGTCTATAAAGCTAGAAGCTAGTCTTAACGGGTAGACAATCCCAGTGACATATGCAAACTAATACTAGATTTAGTTAACATTACTTGTTTTTACATGACCTGCAAAGTAATTCAAAGTTTTACCTTCTAGTCTTTGATATTTTTTCTGGAGCTTGATTGTATATTGATAAAATCATAAATAATGACAAAACCAACCCCCAAACAAACGAAAACAAAGCCCCACACCTGACCCTGGCTACCATCTTCGGCTATAGGGACACACTGCTGCAGATGTGTCTCCAGCGGACCAGAGTAACCCCTCGGCTGGCTCTTCATGTCCTGTAGTGTGCAGTGCATCCCTGTCCACTTTCAGCAGTGCACTAAGAGACAGAAACTGAGAACAAAGGAACTGTGTGCTTCTCCGTGCTAGATCAGAGAGTTTTTTAAAAATGACATAATTTGAAATATTCTTAAACACTTTCATAACTTGTTTCCAATACTTCATTCATTCACCAAACGTGCCTGGCCTGTACTGAGAAATGAAGGTGTTAGAGAAAAGGAAAGAAGTTGGTCTGCTCTTTAAATCCCATGTTTGTTGGGGAATAGAGTTTATAAGGAAAATATGGTGATACTTCTGTTTACAAGAGTAGTTCTTTCCATGCTTTTGATCACAACCGAATTGGACGGGAACCGAATCAAATTTCACCATAGGAGCAACACTGAACCTAACCATTGAATTTGATTCAGTTCTCATCAGATTTGGCTTTTGCTCAGAATTGTGGAAAGTATCAAGCTCATGAACCAAGGTACTATTGTACACAGGGAGGGCCAAAAGACAAATGAAAATTAATAACAGCGAATATATGTGGAGTGCTTATTATGAGCCAAATTCTGTGGGAAGCACTTTGAATATATCAACTCATTTAGTTTCCTAACAATTTTGTGATGAACTAGTTTTATTCAGAAGAGCATTGCCCCAAGCTGGTGAAGCGTATGTGGAACTTGAGGCCACAGAGTCTGGGCCTAGGGCTTATGTGCTCTAGCATTCAACACGGAAGCAGCAACTTGAGGAAAATAAGAGTAAGGTGAGGGGCCACCCTGTGGTTGGCAGCTGCAACAAACTTAGGGAGGAAGGAGGCACTGAGGAGATGCCATCTGAGCATCTAAATAAAGAGAAACCTCCGAGACTCAGAGGAGAGCCTTGCTAACATCTAGAGGCCAAGGAGAGGACCGCAGAGGTCGTAAGGTGCTGATGGCGACAAGGAACAGAGGGGGAGCTAGCAAGGAAGGAGCAGTGTGTGAGGCAGAGGTGCAGGCTCGGGCTGAGGAGCAGGGACCTCGAGAAAGCACTTAGGAGCAGGAAGCTGTGAGACTCAAAGAGTTAGGAGTTAGAAGACTCTGCCGCAGTGGGAAGCACTTGGAGACTTGGAAGCAGGGAAGTAACCAGACCTGGTCTGCCTTTGAAAAGGTGCACGCCAGATGCTGTGGAGAACAGAAGGCCTGTGAGGAGGCTTCTGCAGGAGCCAGATGAGAGATGACGTGGCCCACAGTGGCAGCTTAGCGGGGAGATGGTGACAGGAGACCAATTTAGGGTAGAGATAAGAGAGGTAAAAACACAGTCATGGATTGTGAAGAGGAGTACAGAGAAAAGAGTTCATAAAATTCTCTGCTTTTAAGGAAATCAGACATCATTTGAATCAAGCAATTAACTTGTCCATTTTTATAGAATTGTTTTAGATTTACTTGCAGTATAATCCCTCAAGTATGTAGCGTGGCAAAATCATTGCCAAAAATTATTTACTACTTGGAAAAATTGACTCCAATGCCATATACTACACCACGTGAAGGGGCTTCTTCATCCTGGACAAGCAGAACCTTAGCTGAACATGTAGTGAATGTTGTTATCTCAAAGGCATGGTGGTAGATGCTAATGTCATGAAGACATGCTCCCACTCCCCCCAAAAATTGCTCTCTCTAGCTGGAGACAAAGTCAGACAAATGGTAAATTTCAGAGAGGGAGAATTCCGTTCTGGAAAGCTGGGGGAAAGTGTGAGCAGAGCGGGTCTGCAGGTGGGAGAGCACCGTGCAGACAGCGTCTTAGTGAGACCATCCTTAGCAGAGAGAGGAGTGTGGGAAGAGTCTTAAAATACAATGTGAGCAGAAGGCTACAAAAGCTCAGTATGTCTGAAGAATTAGTACAGGTTGTATGACGCAGGCATTAGGTGTTATATGAAGGGGCTTGAGCATTGCCCTATGTGGGAAGGCTGCATTACATCCTGCTGGCAGCGAAGGAGAGGGTATGTTGGCGTGGGGGAGCAGAGGAAGCTGTTGAGATGATGTTGCTTCTACGATATCCGAGAACAAGGTACTAGCTTGGACTTGACTCAGGTGACAGCTGTGGGGATAAACAGTCCAAAGATGCCTAAGAAAGAGAATGAAAAGAACATAGAGAAAAGGAGAAAGTAGTTGAGAAGAATTCCCAGGTTTCTTGTTCAAGCAGCTAGGAAGATAGTGGGCTTTATCTGAGATAAAGAATGGTGGGAAATAACCAGGCATGGTGGTGCATGCTTGTAATCTTAGCCCTCAGGAGGCTGAAGCTGGGGGATTACCACGAGTTTGAGGCCAGCCAGCCTGGGCTACACAGTGAGTTCAAACTCAGCCTGTACTACAAAGAGATCCTGTCTCAAAAATCAAAGTTAAATAAAATAAAAAAGAATAGTGGGAGAATAAAAGGTTCAGGGGAAAATGATACATTCCACTTGGGATATCTAGGTTTGAGGTACCTATGAGACATTTCAGTAGTGACAGCGAGTAGGCTAGGAGGTGCCTAAGTCCGGCGTTCATATGAGACATACAGGCTGGAATGTAAATATGAAAGTCCTTGTCTTATAACCAAAGCCGTGATGACAGATGAGAGAGAGGCCGAAGGGGCTGGGAGAATGCAGCCTGAGGGTCTTGACATGTGCTGTTGGGAGGAGAATTTGACAAAAGAGGCCAAGTAAAAACAGTCGGAGAGTTCTATCGAAACTAGAGAAATGAGATAGGGGTGGATAATAAAAGGCAAAAAAGTCACTGAGAAAGTAAATTGGTAGAATTTCTTAACTGGATTTTTAGGGACAGAAGGAGAGCATGGGGTCAACAATGGCTCCGGTGTCTCTGGCTGGGCAACGTCATGAACTGATGTAGGAATTATTGACAGGAAAGCAAGTCTGGGGTTAAGAGAATGAGTTGAGTCTTGTGATGGACTCAGGACAGAACATCCCGACAGACATGTCCAGCAGCGCTCTGGATTGAGAGGCTTCAAGTGTAGCAAGAGGAGAGACGTCAGAACTGTGCTAGGGAACAGTCATAATGGAGAACCGGAAAGAGGCTGCTGATGTGAAGTATAAAACACAAAGCACACTGTACAAATAAAGTTCCAGGAACACTGATGCACCAAACCACTGATCAAATCATGGAGTCATTAACACAAAATATATAAGAATAAAGTAGAGGGATGCAAAGGTCTCTTAAAGTTTTTAACTTACCCAATTATATTCAGCAAATTCTCAGACATGTCATCTAATTGCAATGCAAACATTTCATTAAGGTCTTAGCCACTACATGCTATGCTCAAGGAAAATTAGCTGGTGAATTACTGCATTATTAATATAATATTTGTTCCTAGTTTGCATAACACTGTTGATGATAGTTTGAAGCTTATTTTATTTTATTTTTGGCAGTTTTTAGATAGGGTTTTGCTGTGTAGCCCTGGCTAGCTTTGAACCATCAGTCTCCCTGCCTTATCCTCTGAAGTGCTGGAATTATAGAAATGTACTACCACAGCCAGCAGAAGCTCACTCTGTGTGTGTGTGTGTGTGTGTGTGTGTGTGTGTGTGTGTGTGTGTTTTATGGGGACTGAACCCAGAGCTTTACACTAAGCTATATTCCTCAGCCAGTTGTTTTTTTTTTTTTTTTAGATGGGGTCTTGCCAAATTGCCTAGGTAGGAAGAACTCAAACTTGACATTTTCCTGCCTCAGCTTCCCTCGTTTCTGGGATTACAGACCATGCACCATGCTCAACTTGAAGCTTGTTCGTGATCTTCCCCATCATAATAGTATTTTATTCACTTAAGACAAAAAAAATCTTGGTTTGAAGAACAAAAGGAAGTTTTTCTTTTTCTTATAATCCATCCTATTATCTCATCACCTGAAAGATTTAGAAGTTTACAAAAAATCTATTCTGGACCAAACCATGACAGCAGTGTTGCCCCCTGATCTGAAGCATTTTACCGCCTCCTCTTTCATTACAGACACATGCTCTGGGAGCCCTGCTGGTACTTCTCTCCCAGTTTCCTGGATCTTATCCTCCTTAATGGTACCCATTTCCTAGGGCTGCTGCAAGGAAGCACCCCAGACTGGCGAGCTAAGGACAGCAGCAGTGTTCCCTCAGGAGCCCAGACGTCTGTGAAACGTCAGCAGGGCTGTGCTCTCTCTGGAGGCTCGAGGGCAAGCTCTTTCTTCCCTCTCCTACCTTCTGTGGTTGCTTAGCACTTCCTGGCATAGAAATGTACCCAGACTCTGCCTGTCTTCACCAGCAGTTTTCTCTGCGTGCCAGTCTTTGTATCTCTTCTCTTCCTCTTATAAGGACACGGGTCACACTGGATGAAAAGCCCATTCTACTCCAGTCCGCTCATCTTCTCTAACTATATCTGCAGTGACCCTATTCTGTTTCTGCTGTCAAGTGTGTGTGCACGTGCACGTATGCTCATGCTGCAGATCACACACGGACCCCTGCATGTGCTCAGCAAGCTCTGTACCCCTGAGCTACACCCCCAGCTGCAGAGCCTTTCTCGAAATAAGGTTGTATTCTGAGGTTCTGGGAAGGAAAATAACTGGAAGCAGTATTCAGTCTATCACAGGAATCAAGAGCTAAGTGAGTGACTTTTAACAGAGCTAAGTGAGCACTTTAGCCAGGCATTCCATCCCTCCCTCAACAGAAGCTATACATGTGGTCCCTAAGCCTCCATAGATAGTTTGGTCTAGTCTTGTACAGGTGATTTCCCCTATACTCATCCTCTGATTGATGTCTATCTCATATGGGCTGATGGGCAAAGGGATAGTGAGCACAGAGATGCCTGTGAATTTTCCGCTGCCTTTAATTGACTAGTGAACTCCTTATTTGCTTATTTATTTTTAACTAAACAGAATGGCTTTGGTGTTGAGAGTTCAGGCAGATAGGACAAGGATGTACAATGGGAAGGAGCATGGCCTGTGCTCTACTATGTTAGGGGCTGTCTTGTTTGCAATAATGTAAATCTGGCACTGCCCAAAGACTCTATGGTCCATGCGTGCACACATACATACACACACACCCTTCTAAAAGGTTGGAAGATAAAAAAATTCAAAGGTTTAAAATTTGTAGAAGACATATGAAACCGTATTTGGTTTTGCTTTTTAACCAAGCATGTGGTCAGCCTTAGTTCAGCTACTCCCAAAATAAGTTGCAATAAGACACAAGTTGGATTATTTGATCAAAGACATTTGTTGCTTTCAACTAGGCACATTCCAGTTTTTAAAAACTTCAATGTCCTTATGAGTCTGTTCAACCATAAAAGGTGTGGCCCTTTTTCATGATTGGGCGTAGTTGTTGGTCTTGGAGTGTGTCTCAGGGTTAGTGGTGAATTGCCATTTAAGGTTCCCAGCCATCTGTGAATTTGAATACTGTATTCAAAGGCGTTCCAAAGTCATTCCAAGCCTGTGAGCCCTGCTTCTTCTGCCCTTCTATCTCTGGAACTCTCCGTGTTTTCCACCTGTCCTCCATCAGGTCTGTTAAAGTTTTCTGCCTAAGGGTCTGTGTATGTGTGGTTCTAGCTGTATCGTCTTCTGGTACTGCCTCCTCCTCCTCTTCATCCTGGTTGGCCCCTATTTAGGTACAGTAACTGTTTAAATGTCACTTCCTCAGAGTGACAATGCTTTATAAAATACACCATGTAATTACAGTTGCTCCTCAAAGCTTGTCACAGAAGCACATGCTTTATTGCTATCTGGCCAGCTAGCAGTAAGTTATCTTTCTCACAAAGCCAATTTAAATGACCTAACTCTAGTGAATTGGGAATTATATAGATGGAGAGCTATGTTACTGGTATTCATATGAGGAAGGAACATATTTGAAAGTAACTTTCAATCTTCCTGAAAATTCTGAGGGAGTTTTCATTTTAAGATTATTTTATTTCTTGCTTCAGAAAAATTATTAGACATTTGCCTGCTTACAGAGCTCTTTCTTTCTTCCTTCCTTCCTTCCTTCCTTCCTTCCTTCCTTCCTTCCTTCCTTCCTTCCCTCTTTCCTTTCTTTCTTTCTTACTTTCCTTTCTAAATTTTGAGTTAGCAGTCCCATTGTGTTGTCCAAGCTGACCATGAATATAATATATAGTTTCACGCATAGGCCATTAACTCCTGGGTTGAAGCAATCCTCCCACTTCAGCCTCCTGGGTATGGAGACTACAGGTATTTGCTTCTATACCTGACATATAGGTAGTAACATTTTAAAAATAGGCTTACAGTCCTATAATTCTGGGGAAATAATTTCATAGCTCTCAATACAAAGTCATTCTTTTGTTTTATGCGTGCATTCGAGAAATTTAAACTGAACCAACTGGATGTGGTGATACATGCCTATAATCCCAGAATTTGGGAGGAAGAGGCAGGAGGATCACTGAGAGTTCAAAGCCATCCTGGGCTACATAGTGAATTCAAGGCCAGCCTGGAAAACGTAGAGAGACCCTGTTTTGAAAAAAAACAACCAGGTGTGGTGGTATACACCTGTAATCCCAGCACTCAGGATGCTGAGACTCAGGATCTCCAAGAGTTTGAGGCCAGCCTGGGCTACATACTGCGACCCTGTCTCAAATGAAAAAAGTACACCAAAAACCCAGGACCTTATTATATAATCCAGTGCCTTCTCTTACCTCCTAGCACAGGTCCTAACTTAGTTCTAGGTATGTAGCTGATATTTAAGATAGATAGGGCCAGGGTTATAGCTCAGTGGCACAAGTGCCTGCCTGGCAAGCGCAAGGTCCTGAGTTCGAATCCTGATACCAAAAAAGAGAGAGAGAGAATATCAACATAAAATACATATATATATTCTATACTAGTTATAGAATATATATATTCTATACTATACTAATATACATGTTCTATACTATTTATCAAGAATATTAAATAAAAGTTCAGAGAGAGAGAGCTAAAGCCTAATATTTAGAGCCAAAAGACTGATCATGGGAAAAAGAGAACATACCCTCTCCTTTATAACCAAATATAAGGTAAACAATTATTCACAACTCAGCTTGTTTTTCTCATGTGAATATATGTCAGTGAGGGTGATATTTTACAGTTTGTTTAGCAAGTTGTAATTCAGGGCTCTTGGGAAGTGAGTTGACTATTGTAATATTATATAACGTCAGCACTGTTTTAGGTATTGTTTTTCCTATAGGCTGTAACTTAGGTATATTAATTTCCTACACTAGTATGACCGGCCTTTGATGCACTGGTTTAAACACTTAAAATTTGTGTTTTTTAAAAACTTGTATCTATGTGAGGATCAATTGAAATCAGGTGTGGTGGCCCACTCCTGGGACTTTGAGAGGCTGAGGCAGGAGAATGAAAAGTTTTAATCCTACTTAGCAAGCCTCTGTCTGAAAATAAAAAATAAAAATATAAAGAGATGAGAATGAAGACCTAGTACTGTCAAAAAATTGATTCATAAAGTATGTCTCAATATTTTATTTTTATGTTGCAGGAAATGCAGTTAATAAACAGATGGCAAAGTGTTTAAACTTACCACAAGTCAAGGAATATCAAATAAAATTTCAGGATACTATTTTTTTCTTTAAAATTTACAAAGATAGGATAGATCATAAAGATGGGAAGGTAGGGAAATAGCAAATATCCAGTTTTCTTTTTAAAAGAAGTCCTGTAGAAAGAATATTCCTTAGTAAAGCTTAATTATTTAATTTTTTAAGTCCAGTTACTTCACATGCTAAAATGCACCCTCCCACTGAGCTACACTCCAGCTTGCTTAACATTCTTGATACCTAATTTCTCCCTCTGTAAAATAATGGTGTAGACCCAGGGTCCCTAAGAGTTCTTTTAGCTCTAAGACCTAATAATTATACAAGAATGCAAACATAGGCTAAAGATATTTTTAAAGGCCCATTAAGACTCTAAACATGTGCTTTTACAAGACAAACACAAGGGCTAGCACCAAAACATTACATACTGGGGAGAAAACAAGGAGTGATTAAAATATATTATTAGCACAATAGGTGAAGGTGATCATAGTTAAATGTATATTTGGCAAAAAATGCTGTCATTGCAAAACAAAAAATAACACACACATTCAACCAACCAAAAACATGGAGCATGATTAAACTCTGCAGTCTACTGCTATGCATTGGCTTAAAGTTTCATTTTTCGTTTCCTTAGGTAAAATGAATCATTCAGCTTTTGCCATATTCAGAAGTAACTCATTCCAAATTACCTTATAAATGGAGACTTACGTTATGAACAAAATACAAGATTAATCCTGTAACTAGTGATAAAGTTCTCAACTCCTTTTAATAAAATTGGATGCTTCCCAATGAAGTAAGAGACTTACTTCACAGGCTGGCCTGAAAACCATTCGCATACTAAGATTTTAGAAAGTTGCATATGATGGGATACTTTTTTTAAACTGAGGTTTCATTGACTTTAGAAATTCTTTGATCATCTACTTCACACTAATTGCATGTCGCTAGACATTTTTTCATTATCATTTATATTAACGTTTTCATATTTGTTCTTATAAAACTTACCCTCTTCCAGCCCTCTGAGCTGTGTTCCCTTCTGTAATTAAAGCCTAATTTGAACTGATAGGAACAAAGCCCTTAACTCGTGCACAGAATGTGGTTACAGGCACTCCCGGCATGCCAAAAGCTAAACTTGTCAAGCAAAAGACTTCCTGACTTTAGGCTGTGCTTTCATTCCAACCAGGTCATAGGTTGCCCCAAGGGCCAGAATTTGTGAAGAAACTCAAACCTGAATCACCTTTAAGCCCAAAATATTCACCATAGATAGGAATTATTTATTGTGCAGTGTTTGGTACTTTCCTGTCCACTTTCTGGTCAAGCCATTCAGTGGTAAAGTGGAGATAACTGCTCCCTATTTCACCTGTGTCAGGCCCTAGTACTACTATGGTGCTGCTGTCCGGATTCCCGTATGTCACAGCTCTTTCATGCATGTGTCTTCACTCATGATATGAATTAAATATCATTCTGTGAGATTGAGACAATGAGAATTATTTAGTATCCAATATTATTGATGAGAAAACTAAAGCGCGATTTAATTGATTTACCTGGCATCACAGATTGACAGCATCAGGACCTAATTTATCCAGTGTTGTAGTGGTAAATCCTACTCTCTTAAATCACTCCCCACCAACTGTTCTTCTGAAGCGATGATGGGGCAGAAGCGAGGGGAATTAGCAGTTTAAATTATTTTCTGAGTAATTATATATTTACTTAACATGACCCCAAATCATATTTTGTCATTGAAATTATCTCATACTTCAGAAAATAAGAAACTTCTCCACCCTTCTTCATAAATTAAAAATATTTTTTAACCCAGATGTGGTGGCACATGCCTGTAATCCCAGCACTCTGGAGGCTGAGGCAGGAGAATCACTGCAAGTTCAAGGCCAACCTGGGCTACATACTGAGTTTAAGGCCAGCCAGAATTACATAGAGAGACAATCTCTCTCACACACACACACCACACACAAACACACACACACACACACACACACACACACTTTTAAAAAATCTGTCTAGATTTGCAATGCGTTTAACAGATAAATCCACTTATAATAATGGTAGAACTTCCAGATGTCATCTATTGTGTTCAAAAATGATTAGCACAAAGAAATGCTCTGGTTGTCAGAAACCACACTTATCATACCTAAAAATGAAGTCAGGATATTTATTAGAAAGGTCTTTCTTAGAAATGCTGACTTACAGATCAAAACATACTTGGGAGATAATGAGATAATGTATTTGTTTTTTTAGAGGGCTCTTTCTCTGTTTTAGAAAACTATGAAACTCCTAATTTTCTAATGAGATAAATTATTATATTACTGTCATTCTTGGGTGGTGTGACTTTTGCTTAGTCTCATTTATATATTAATCTATTTAAATATGTACTAAGCTTATATTACTCTGTGGGATTCTAGAATGTAAAGGCAAGAAGGAAGACAACTACCAGTATGGTGTGGGAGGTATAAATTAGAAATGAAAAGTATTTTACCTTTATTTAATATTAAATTTCTAAATACATGAGGTTAATTATCCTGTGTGTGTTTTGGCTTTTAGACAAAAGATTGCTGGATCTGTTGCATTCAAAGACTATTTACTTGAAAATAATAAAAAATTTATGCCAAATACAGAGCACATTGTACATATGTTCACTTACATGTGAGTGACTAAAAGGATTTTGTGAAGATGTAAAATATTTCATTTCTATTCATCAGTTTGGTTTTTTTTTTTTTTTTGGTACCAGGAATTGAACTCAGACCTTGTGCTTGCCAGGCAGGTGCTTGTGCTGTTGAGCTATATCCCCACCCCTATTCATCAGTTTTAAAAAATATTTTAATTGACAGGTAATAATTGTACATATTTATAGAATACTATATGTTTTAGTCCATGTGTACAATTTACAGTGGTAAAAATCAGGATAATTAATGTATGCAACACCTCAACCACTGATAAATTTTTTGTGTGGGAAACATTCAAAAGCCTCCCTACTAGCTCTCCAGAAATATACATTGAATTGTTGTTAACTATAATTGTCTGACTGGGCTATGGAACAGTAGCTTATTCTATCTAACTATATTTTGCAGCTTTTTTTCTTTCCTTCTTTCCTTCTTTCCTTCTCTCTCTTTCTCTCTCTCTCTCTCTTTCTTTCTTTTTGGTACCGGGAATCGAACTCAGGGCCTTGCACTTGCCAGGCAGGTGCTCTGCTGCTGAGCTACATCCCCAACCTAACTGTATTTTTTTATCCAGTAACTAATATGTCTCTCTTGTCCCCTCCCCCACACACTCTGGTAACCACTATTCCACCCTCTGCTTCTACAGGATTAATTTATTTAGCTTCTGTACATGAACAAGAACATGCAGTATTTGTCTTTCTTTGTCTAATTTCATTTAATATAATGTTTTCTAGGCTCATCCATGTTGCTACAAATGACAAAATTTCATTCTTTCTATGATTGAATGATATTCTACTATGTTTACATAACACATCTTCTTATCTATTCACCTGGATAATCATGGGGCAATTTGATTGATTCCATATCTCAACTCTGGTGAATAGTGTTGCAATAAACATACTGTAAGTGCAGGTATCTCTTCAATATACTGATTCACTAGTTTTTGTTAGCATATTACTTTCTAAAATTGCTTAGAAGTACCTGAAGTTGGAAATCTATCACTTTTGTGTGTGTGTGTGTGTGTGTGTGTGTGTGTGTGTGTTTTTGCGGTACTGGGGATCGAACTCAGGACCCTGTACTTGCTAGGCAAGCGCTTATTCCACTGAGCTATATCCCCAGCCTCTGTGTGTGTGTGTTTTAAAGTGGAGGTTTCCCTAAACTACTAAAGCTGGCCTAGAACTTGCAATCCTCCTCCCTCCACCTCCTAAATAGCTGATAGGAGCACACCATTGCACCTGGTTTGAAACATTTAAATTTAACGCGTACGCTAATATATTAAAATGTTCTGCTCAATGTGGTCGTGCATGCCTGTTATCTCAGAACTTGGGGGGCTAAGGCAGAAGAATCGAAATTACAGGGCCAGCCTGGGCCACATACCAAGAACCTATCTCATTAGAAAGAAAGGAAGAGAGAGAGAGAGAGAGAGAGAGAGAGAGAGAGAGAGAGAGAGAGAGAGAGAGAGAGAGAGAGAGAGAGAGAGAGAGAGAGAGAAGAAGGAAGGAAAAAAGGGAGAAAGAAGAAAGAACGTTTTAGATGCATATAGAGGTTTGAATGCAAAGCAGTAATAGTGGGGTAGGAAGAACCGACTCCTCAACCCTAGACAAAGGCACTCCGTTTTGCAGTGGGCTACTGTTAGGCAGTCTGCTGGCACTCAGCAGGTGCTGGGGCTGTGTGCCAGACTGAAGCATAACAAGGTCATCCACCACCACAGTTGGCAGTGCTTACTAAGCCCAGCAGAGTTCTAGATGAGGATGGGCTGAGAATGGGGTACACATTACTTTTCCTAAGGACTCTTGTCCTTTGCTTCTGCTTTCTGCTGTTTACCTTAGAGCCCTATAAAACCAGCGCTTAGCAAAGCAGGGTGGGAAACCTCAGTAATGCCACAGCCCACAAGTTGTCTGCTGCTCTGTGAATAACCCCAGGTAAACTCATTTACATACCAAACTGGACTTGCCCAAGTCATTCTTTGGACTGTTAGCACCTTCTAATGGTTCAGAAGCAGACATTTCTTTTACATCACTGATTTGATGAACCATCTTCATATATTGAGCAATAAGAAATGAAAAGCTCCAGTATTTCAAGGCATAATGTTTAAAAGATGTTACCTTGTGATTCACTTAAATTCAACAAAATGTGTTGCATTCATGCTAGGAGGGTGTTATTATTATTGGAGGGGATGGTGGCAGTGAATATACAAAGATATGACTTCCCTGCCTTTCAAGAGGGAACACCTACATAGCTCAGAACGATACACTGTGGAAAACAGTACCCAGGAGTACATGGCAAGAAGCCCCAGTGAACAGCATGTCATGAGTCTTCTCCAACAGAGGCAGGGAGGCGGGACATTTATCTCAGAGTAGAAGACTCACAGAGTGGTGATATTTGCTTTGAATCTTAAAGAGAAAAGGGGAGGAACAGAAGTGACAAAAGATAAAATTTGCCACACAAAAATCATAGTACTATAGAAGTTCCTAAAACTGCATGCCTCCAGCAGATTGCTATATAATTATTCAAAACAAGATTAGATTTTTAAACACCTGTAGAGATTTGACTATTCACCTTTAGTCAATCTAAAATAGTTACATATATCTAGGGATTGAACTCAGGGCTTGTGATACTAGGCAAGCACTCTGCCACTAAGCTAAATCTCTAGTCTGTATTAAAAATATTTTATTTTGAGATAGGTTCTCACTAAGTTGTACAGGGTAATCCTCAAATTTGCAATCTTTCTGCCTCATCTTCTTGAGTAGCAGGGTTATAGGCATGCATCACTATCTGGCTCAAAAAATAAAATTAAAAACTAAAAGAAGACAAAAATCATTCTAACAAAAAAGATCTCTCTTATGGCTAACTAAAATCTCTGTTGATTAAATATAATCTTAGCATAAATGTCAATCATTTCTGAATAAATAATTCCATTCTCATTCTAAATGTAACTTTTAGAGGAAGGTAATCTGGGATGGTTAAAGCTTTAGTCTAAAGTGTGCATGTATGCCTTCCTCAATGCAGAATGCCCAGCTTCAGTTGGAACTTTTGGTTCCAATGCCCAGTCAGGGTGGGGCTTTCCCCCTTGGCAAGGGAAAGGACAGTATAGAAACTTGTTTGTCAAGCTATGTACATAAGCTATTCCTGGAGCTCAGGATACAACTGAAGTAGAACAATGGAAGGTTTGAAAACTAACCAGATTTGCATTTTTAAAAAGATCACTCTGGGACTTCCGGGAAGATGGCAAGTGGGTAGGCAGCAGAGAGAGAACCTCCCAGAGGATTACCACCCAAACAATGAAATATAGCAATATGAAGACAGAAATGAGGACTTCTGGGAAGAAGACGACCAGCCGAGAGAGCGAGTGCGGAGGGAAGAACGGCTTCAGCTCCTGAACCCGACAGAGAACACGCTACTGGGACAAACTGCGCCAAACCCGGCAGCGCTCCGGGATCCCGCTCAGAACCCCACCCCCACAGCCCGCTGCGCGAACTGGAGCAACAGTGACCAACCGGCGGGATTTCTGAGTCAGGGAAAATCTCCATCCAGGGAAAAACATCTGAATGGCACTCCTGTCTGCACGATCACAGGGTGAGTTAAGTGCGCGCTCTAACCGGTTTTTCCTGAATCGGGAAGAAGCTCAGCCCAGCGAGAGACATCAAACAGCTTTAAGGACTGCGGGATCTCCCGGGTGGGAAGACCTACTTAGGCGCCCCAATGGGTTTTGTGAGGGGGGAAGGAGCTCCACCCAGGGAGGAACACCTGACTGGCCTATCTGCAAGAATCCTGGGGTGGCGAGCTGTTTATTCGTCTGGCCAGGTCTTGGGGTAGGGAGTAGAAGCGGAAATCTCAGCAGACAGATTAAGGGACATTCTCCCAAAGAGAAGTAACCATTGGAGCAGGCTCTGCAGCAGACCTTTGCCTGCTGAACTGTCTGTGGAATTTCTAGCTCCACAGTTTGAATCTGATACCCAAAAATGGGAAAACAGAGGAACAAAACGCAGTCTCAAAACTCATCCCCACCCAGAACAAGTTTTGAATGTGAAGATACAGGGGAACCAGGAAGCCTCATAACTTCAAGTTATGAAACGATTGCATCCGAAATAAAACAACTCCAACAGGCCATGAAAGAGCTCAAAGCAGAAATAACCCACATACCTGCAATGATTTCTCAGACAAAAAACGAGCTGAAAACAATGATGGAAGAAATGTTCCA
>PVLD010022392.1:0-29418 GCA_004027595.1 Dinomys branickii
GTGACCTTACTGCCTTCCCGCCCGGCCTGCCTGTGGCTAGGCGGGCCGCGTGCGACTCTGAGCTTGAGAGAGGAGGGGAAGTTACTCGTGTTGCCCAGTTTGATCACATTGGGGTGGAGCCGACGCCATTTTTGTGGGGCTTCTTAGGGGAGAATGTGGGCTTTTGCCCCTGATTCGCGCCAGGCTACGGTGGCCCGTTAGGGACCTGTGGGGACACCGCCAGTGGACCTCCTGGTCATCGCAGATGGGTTCGTGTGGTTTTACGGGGCTAGGGAATTTAATCCCCGGGAGCAGTTCCGAACTTTAGAAGGGTCATGTCCTTCGTGCCCATCTGGTATTCCTTCATGGGCTACTTTAATGTTCTGTATTGTTGAGGCTGTGCCTTGGTCCCTTGGCCCGCTTTTAAGCGGGTGATAGCTTCAGACTTTTTTTTCCTTGATACATTTTTAAGATTTATCTCTAGGGACTTTGCTACAGTTCGTTACACACTTCATTTTTTCCTCAGACTTAATTTATATAATCCTAAATTTGCTACTTTTACCTAAGACTGTGTGTGCTTGACGGGAATTAAAAACTACGCTAAACATACAGATTATCAAATTTGATGATAAGTTTATTGCGGATTGCCAAAATAGAAGACTTGGCCAAAGTTAAAGCAGAACACTCCTAAGGAAACTCTGCTTTGATAGAATCACCGTGTTTCTGTTAATTTTAATATCCTTAGCATTTATCGAAGAAAATTGTGCGAGTAGAAACGGGGAAAAACTGTATTTCCTACAGGAGAGGAGGAGTATATTAGAAGTTCCATTTGATTACTCATCTTGAGGACCTTCTTCCCTGACTCAGGCCTGCTTGTGAAATGTACTTAATATTAGATTGGCGCCAGGGATTCTTCCTCATTTGTTCTTTGTAGATGTCATTACTCACATCTTTCAGGATATTCCAATCACTGTTGTGTCCACGACTTGGTGCAGTCCTCTCAGGCCACTCCACCATGCTGCCCTCAGAAGTCAAACTTGCAGGTTTTGTAGCAAGAATTTTTACTACTAATTATTATAGAAAAGATGGTGTGATAGCATGGCCTTTGTAATGTCTTAAAATTTTTCTTTTAATCTGTAAAATCATTTCTTTTGAAATGGTAATTAGATTACATCAATAGGTATTCTCATCTTCATTTCTACTCATGAAATTTCCAGTTCCCTCACTAAACTCTGTGAACTCTTTAAATTTGGAGACAGTCTCCCCATGTAGTCCAGGGGATGGCCCTGAACTCAATATGCAGCCCAGGTTGGCCTGGAACTTGTGGCAATCCCCCTGCCTCAGCTACCTGAGTCCTGGGATTATAGGTGTGCCACCAGCACACCTGGCTGAAGGACAGGAATAGCATCTGTCTTAATCACATTGGATTGCTAGCATATGAAATTTAGGAGATGCTCAATAAATATTTGTTGGACTAAATCATCTTCCTTCTGTTGTTGATACCACCCTTAGGTGAATAATAGGTTCCCCTTTGGTTGCAAGGGGACATGCCTTCTGCACTAACGAAATCTAGTTCATTAGTTTTGCATCTTGCCTAAGGAAAATTCCACATGGGAATTTCTTGTGATTTAAAAAAAGGATCTGAGAATTTTGATTTAGTTTATATTCTTGTCTTGGTTAGAGAAGGGGTGCTTTTAAAGGTTTTTGAATTTTATGAAGTTTAGTAATACAGAAAGAAACTCATATTTATTTTTCTGTCTTCATTGGAAAGTCCAGAAGCCCTGTAAATATAATCTTGTGGTTAACCCAAGTAAAAATGCAGTGGACTATGTGTTTGAACTAATTCTTACTAGCTTATTTCCTCTAGAAATTCTTAGAAAGCCATCCGCAAATGAAGAAAAGGAGCATCCTTTGGCCCACTCAGGAAGGGTGTGTTGGTTACTTTTCTCTTGTTGCCGAGACAAAATACCCAATGCCCAAATTAAAAAGAAAAAAGTTTATTTAGCTCACAGTTTATGAAGGTTTCAGTCATGGTAGGTGGGGTCCAAGGCAGGGTGCCACGAAAGCAACAGGCACCAAAGGGGAAGGAGCGGAAAGAGCAAGCCTCTTTCCCTCTCTTAAGTGTATGCAGGCTATGTGCCTGTGTAGCACTCACAGCCTTAATCCCACCATTGGACCGTGAATCAATCACAAAACCCAGAAGCCCATCCCATGACTGCATGAGGCTCTGGGGAGACATCCAGACACAAAGCATAACAGAGCATTTGGGGTGAGGTGCTCCTACTCTTTGAAATGGTACTACTATGATTTTAAGATCACTATTCTTCCAGGGTGTTTGGACTACTATTGATTGGGTCATTTGAAGACTTAATGTCTTGGTTCCTTTTTTCTCCTTCCTGGGACAAAATACTCCACACCCAAAATTAAGAAAGGAAAGGTTTATTTAGCTCACTGTTTGTGGAGGTTTCAGTCTGTAGTCAGCTGGCTCCAAGGCAGGGTGGCCTGGCAGGAGGGAGGCAACAGTTCAAGATGGGAGGAGACAGCAAAGGAAGCCAGAGCCAAGGCTGGGAGCAAGTCTCCTTTCTTTCCTCCCTTATATTGTAAGCACGCTTTCTACCCTAGGGGGGGTCCCTTAAGCCCAGGGTGATCTTCCTGCCCTTCCCTTGCACAGGATGAGGATGTTTACAAAGTGAGGACCCTGGCCCCTTGCTGAGTCGCTTAGTTAAGCTTCCAAACTTGGCAAGTTAACACAGTATATCAACCATTACACTTGCCAAACTGTAGTGTGTAAGGCATTGAACAGATGAAGTATGATCCTGGCCCTAGTGCAGCTTGCACTTTAGTTTGAAGATCTGGCATGTATAATGATTTGAAGTACTTTTCTCTGAGAAAACAGTTTGGGTTTGCCCTAAGCATGCCTTAAGTACAGAATTCTAAGAATTGCAATGGATCAGGAAGTTGTAGAGGCCCACCTGACAGTACCATACAAGAATGTGAGACTGCCCCAGGTGGGAGTAAGTGCACTGATTCAAGAATTTAGACGTCTGGAATTGGGGAGTGCTTTCCTAGAATGTTCCAGACACTGGGTTCAATCCCTAGCAGTGCAACAAAAATGTTAGATGTCTGTCTTTGCAATGGCAAAGGTGAACGTTCTTAGTTGTTAACTTTTTGCTGTTTCCAAGCTCTTCACCTATGCCCCTTGGTGTCACTACCACTTAGAGCCTTTTACCTGACTTTTGGAAATGACTGCCCCACTCTGACTATAATTTTAAGTGAGTTATCTAAATTCTCTGAACTTCCATGAACTTACTGATAAATTGGGAATCAACGTCATCTCATAGGATGATCATCATGAAAACTAAGTACATGGCACTGTAGTGAAATAGTTCAGAGGAGGGTCACTAGTCATATCACAGAAACAAGATTGACAATTAAGTACAAGAAAGTAAATTGAGGTTCTTAGGGTTGTTTGTTGAGACAAGGTCTCACTACATAATTCAGGCTGGCCTTCAACCTGTGGTGATCCTGCCTCAGCCTCCCAAGTGCACCACGATGCCTGACATAAATTGAGTTTTGAATGGAAATTTCAACGTGTGTGGTGTTCTCTTATCCCAAGTTTGAAGAACCACAGATCTCTGTGCATTCTCCCTACTTCTTTTTGGAAACATCAGGTTCCTAGCATAGGGCCTGGCTTTAGAAAGCATCCAGGATTTCAGCTTAGAAGACTATTTACATGATGTGATCAAAAAATGCGATGTTTAATTTATAAGAAATAATTATTACAGTACAAGACACGTCATAAATCCCCCTCACGTATAACAAAGCCCATCGTGCTTGCCACCTTGTGAATCCGTCCTGGAAGTCCTGTTTCATGAGGGAGGGTAATGGCAATGTATCTTTTACTGCCAAAAATTTTTTTAAGTGTAAATATGATATTTTTTAATCACCATGTATGTAATTGCGAATTTATTTGGAAAGATCATATGCTAAGGTAGAATTTTTTTCTATATACTGTACTTTTATATAACATATGCTGTTTGTTTGTATTTTGTCTCAGAAAAATTCCAAAAGGAAATTCCATGCAGGAGGGAGGGTGATATGTGAACGTTTAGTATAGTAGATTATAAATTGAAGAGGATTGACTGAGCAAATTAGATGAGTTTTTAAATTGAAGTAATTTTAAAAGGTAGTTGTATAAGCCTTAATACAGTTTCTCTTCGTACTGTTTTGCACATACTTGATGTCTTTTTCTCTCCCTTATAAAACCACTAGGGAAAGGAGGTAAAAACAGGCGCAGAGGGAAGAATGAGAATGAATCTGAAAAAAGAGAACTGGTGTTCAAAGAGGATGGGCAAGGTGAGAGCTTCTAACATCTTTTCTTTAGATACGGAATTCAGTTTATAAATTTAAAAGAAATCCTATGGATAATCCTGAGCTGTTAATCTCAGGTCCCATTTGCATTTCTTATTCCTTACACTTCTCTAGAGCCCTTCTCTCCGTGATCATTTCTTCTTGGTACTAAGACTGCATTGAGAGTTCATGGAGTGTCTGTAAACATACAGGTTTCCTGGTTTTGTGTGAACATTTGTGTGATAACTAAGAATGAATTATACAGTTCACGAGGAACTAAACCTTGAAAGCTATAGTTGACAATTGCATGATTTCGTGAACCTTTTTGATATTAGACAGTACCCCACAGCGTGTTCAGGAGACTGGCTGTTTGGAGGATGAATCCGACGCCTCTCCATTTTCACTACCATTCAGGTATCATTTCATAAAATCAGTAAAATAAAACTGAACATCTGATTTTTTTTTAGACTATTTAAGAGGAAGATACATAACACTAATAAATTCTGACCAAATGACTTGATTTTTTCCTATAATAGAGTGATTTTAAGCCTATGGAAAAGTTGCATCTTACTACAATTAGCTCCCGTAAAGTTTTCATCATTCACACACACACACACACACACACAATTCTCACATATCATGATCAGGTAATTTAATGTTAATATGATGTCATCCTTCAGTATTGGGGATTGTCTTGGTTATTTTTTTCTTGTTGCTGAGACAAAATACCCGACGCCCAAAATGAAGGAAGGAAAGGCTTATTTAGCTTACAGTTTGGGGAGGTTTCAGTCCATACTTGGCTGGTTCTGAGGCAGAGTGGCACATGGCAGAGGGCAACAGTTCATGGCGGCAGAGCACAGCAAAGCAACAAGGGCAAGAAGGGAGGAAAGGCAGCACGAATTGCAGCCAGCAGCCTCTTTCTCTCCCTTACATATACAAACTATTCCCCCTAGGGTATAGCTCTCACACCCTTAATCCCAGCATTCGATCATGGATGAATCATAAACTCTAAAAGCCACCAAATAACTGCATGAGGATTTGGGGGAACATGCAGACACAAACCATAACAGGGATTCAACCCAGAGAGCTCTTAGCTACATCCCTGTTGGTTTAAGACAAGTTCTAACCAGGTTCCCCACGCTGGCCTAGAACCTGTGGTCCCCCTGCCTCACTCTTGAGTAGTTGGGATTACAGGCATGTGCCAATGTGCTCAGTTTTGTCTTTCTATAGAACTTTTGGTGGATATAGTCATGCTGTACATATAAAAGGCTAAAAATGAAACATGTTTTCTGGCTAAAGAACCTTTTTTTTCTTAGTCATTCTTGCCTCCATTTGCAGTTGAGCTTATTGGCACACAGTGCTTTTTCTTTCTTCGTATTTTTTCTCTACTTTAGAGGGAGAGGCTGCCTCTGAGTAGACCAAGCATCTTGGGGTGCGAGGTTCACTGTAGTCTGCTAACTTCTACATGTCAACCCCACAGTTGAGTTTCTTTACAAGTTAGTGGATAGCCTCTTTGTAGCAGTCTTACAAAATACCTAAAGGATCTGAAGTGATAAGTGTGATGTGTCCCCTCAGTGCCATCTGCCATCACCACTGTCACTACCTGTAGTCACTTTCCTGGTGTTTTCCATTTGCAGTGAAATTAGCAAAGACATTGTTAACATTAAGCTACTTGTACTATAAAAAGTCCATGAGATTTGCCTTTAAAGATTCTGAGGGAAAACACAATTGGGCAAAGGTTGGAATAGATTGATAAGGTATAATGTATATTTTTGGACATGTCCCCTTTGATCTTCAAGGGTAGAGCATACCATCATGACGATAGTCGTCATTCTGCTTACTCAAAATGAGCAGATAATTACAACATGTGTAATAGCAGAGACAGGTTGTAATACAAATAGCATTAGTCTTTTGGTTCTGTCTCTGCCATTAAGTAGCTTGGTGTTTAATTGTCTTGCACTTATTTATATGTTGACTGTAGGTATTTTTTCCCAGCCAACACAACCATGTGGTCTTCCTTGGTGATTTTCCTTGGGCTTTTTAAGTTTCTTTGATCAAAAATTAAGCAATATCCCATACTCTTCTTTTTCTCCCTCTCTTCCAGAATATGCTCAGGTAATCAAGATGCTGGGAAATGGACGATTAGAAGCGATGTGTTTTGATGGTGTGAAGAGGTTATGTCACATCAGAGGGAAACTGAGAAAAAAGGTAAATGGGGAGATTTGTTTAACTCTAATAAAAAATTGGTTGCAGGGGTGGGGACCGCATCTCGTGTGTGTGTGTGTGTGTGTGTGTGTGTGTGTGTGTGTTTGGGTTGACCTCAGGACCTCTTGAATGTTACGTACAAGCCCTACAACTGAGTTACATTACATTTCAAGCTCTCCATTTTTACACTTTTTATGGGCCCAAGAGTTTACCTTGAAGTCAGAAAGCAAGATCATTTTATACAGATACCATTGTTTAAGAAAGCATTTGTATCACCTGTGTTGTATTCCTGCCCAAAATATTTAACCAGAATCTGAATCATGAGGAAATAATGAGCAAGTCCCAATTGAGGGCCATTTTGCAAAACAAATAGCTTCCATTGTAAAAAATGCTAATATGAAAGGAGAAAAAGCTGGAAAACTATCCCAGTTATAAGGCTAGTTAAAGGGACCTAATAGGTGCCTCTTGTTTGGGTTCTGGCTTGTTGGTTAGGAGGATAGCTATAAAGGGAATTAAGAAAATTTGAATATGAATTATGTTGTTTAAAGTCCAAATGTTGTGGCTGGAGATGTAGCTGGGTGGTAGAGTCTACTTTGTAGGTCCCTGTGTTTAATCACTAGAGCCAAAAAAGTGCCAACTCTGATTTTGAAGTTTTTTTGTTTTTTTTTTTGGTATTAATGTCAATCCTTTTTCTAAGCTAAAACAGTTTTAGTCCCTGTGTATATTTAAATAGGTAGAAGAGAGGGATGATACAACCATGTAGTTTTCTATTATATGATAAACACTTGGAATGGTATTGGTTCATGATCTTAAGTCTTTTAATTTATTTTTTGGCCTCTCACAGGTACATTTATTCATGCTACAGGCATACACTGCTTATGGAGGTGTACAGCGACATTCAGTGTCCCCAACTAACACAGCTTGCTTAAATTTATATTATAGCCAGACTGATGTTTCATCTCATGCGTCCTCAAGGGAGCCGGTTGATGACCATGAGCAGGCGCAGGACCTGAACCTTTTAAGACTTGACTTCTTTTATCAACACTTTTGATTTTATAAACAGTGAAGCTCATCCGCCCCATTCCTATCCAAGTCTCCTGGTAAACTTGGGTATAGTATGGCTTCAAGGGGACCCAGACATTTTTAATTAAGCCTTGAAGCATCTCGGCAGGATCAACCGCCTGGGCTGTGCCAGACCCTACTCTCTCCAGAAGGTCACCGAGTGTGCAGGCTCCTTATGGGGCCTTAACTCTTTTAATTTCTAAATTAATGTTACACTAGAATTTGATTCTTCATTTTTATTTTAAATATAACATGATGGCTTCTTTTGTAGGTTTGGATAAATACCTCAGACATCATATTGGTTGGTCTCCGAGATTACCAGGTAGAAATTACATTAAGAGTCTTTGTGGTTTACTTGCTTGAATTTCCTGAGCCATTTATTTATCACTGTTAGTACATGTTATTTATCAAGCTGAATGGGTTACATTTTGCTATTGTCATACATGCATTTGGCATACTTTGATTATTCATCCCTTCCTCTTTGCTCCTTCCTCCTCCCTCTTCTCTCTTTCTCTAATGTAGTTGGGTTTTAGACATTGTGCTAGGTGTTCCAAGGGTTTGGCTTTCAAATGCCAGTCTATGGAGTCAACACAAAGCTTTTATTAAAATAAATGGTCCCCCTTTTTATATTTAAAAGTTTCCCCTTTTGGGAGTGTTATTATGTAGTGGTGATTGTACTTAATTTTAGTTAGTAAAGTAAAAAATATATACATAACAGATTTCTTCCCCAATTTTTAAAAATTTATTGGTTTGTAAATAAAAATCCAGCCGAGCACAGTGGCACACACCTGTAATCCTAGCACTCAGGAGGCTGAGGCAAGAGGATCCTTGTGAGTTAGAGGCCAGCCTGGGCTACGAAGTGAGCCCAAGGCCAGCCTGAACTGCATAGCGAGACCCTGTCTCAGAAAGACAAAAAAAAAAAAAAACTTAAGTGTTATTATAGAGAATACAGCTAGCATGATTTACGCTCCCATCTCACAGAAGGCATATAGCTTGGTATTAGAGTAAGGGAAGCATATAAGCAACTATAATACATACTTAGTATGACTTAAGTATGTACTATAAATGTAGATGTGCACATGGGAAAGAAAATGATAATTGCCCTTAATTATCTCTAACCACAACCATAACTTTATATTCATGTAGATCTGAAATTTGTTGATGTCCACCTGTTGGAACTCATCCCTGTTTGATAATACCTATATTTTATAGCATTGATTGCACTCTTGATTTTTAGCTTATATTCCAGAATAAAAAAAATTCATCTAGTGGTGCCCACCTGTAATCCTAGCACTCCAGGAGGCTGAGGCAGGAGGATTACAAATTTAATCCCAGCCTGGGCAATTTAGTGGGACCCTGTCTCAAAGTAAAATAAAAGGCTGGGAATGTAGCAAGATAAAAAGGCTGGCAGTGTAGCTCAGTGCAAAGTTCCATCCCCAGTACTAAAAAAGAGAAGGAGGAGGAAGAAAAAACGAAAGGAAGAAATGTATACTTTAAATCATTGGATTCTCAGTTGTGGGCATTTGTGCCTTCCAGGGCACATTGTCAGTGTCTGTCATAATGGGGAGGGGGCAGTATTGCTGGTGTTCAGTAGGTAGATGCCACGGGTGGTACTGAACATCCTGCAATGTGCAAAATATGTTTGGCTCAAAATGATTACTAGTGCCTTTGCTGAGAAAGTCTGCTTTAAATTTATAAGCCATTTTAATGCGTATTTCAGAAGTAGGAAGAATAATTCCCTATAAGTTCTCAAAGGAATAAAATTCTGTGTAACCTAACCTGAACTTTGTTCTGTGACCCTGCTACTTAAAGGGTGCTGTGTAACATCACTGTCTTTGGGAATTTGACAGAAATGAAGATTCTTGGACCCCCATCCCAGGCTTCCTTAGTCCAATTAAGCATCTTGATAAGATCTCCATGGGCTTCTATATACTTGATGATTTTAAAAGTTCTGGTCTGAAAGACTCTGCCCTTCACTTAGGTATTACCCCTAGCTGAAGTTCTTTTCAAATGGAGACGTGTAAACATTTTAAAGCAGTATTTCTCAGTGAGACATTTGCATCAGAAATACCTAAAGAACTTTTAAAACTAGATTGGTAGGTTTCATATCCACTGATCTTCATGAAATGTGAAAACTCCAGAAGATTATGATTGATACTTAACCTAAGAAGTCCAGCTATCTGGAAAGGCATGTAGATTTCCTTAGGTCATATCATAGACTCAGTTTTTTAAACTGTATTGTTTGATCAACCTGCAAATTATGGTGCCAGGGAACTTTTGTATGCCAAGGGTATTAGAAAATATCCTAAAAGATTCGAGTTTGCGTAGTTGAGATCTGTAAATATATTTATTTAGTCATTATTAAATTGTACATGTAACTCTCTTCTGGCTTAAACATAAGGATCTTTTTCAGGGATACAAAACTTTGTACATTCTTTGTTGTTATTTTGGTTTGTTAGGAAGGGGTCTCCCTGTGTAGTTCAGACTGGTCTTTGATCTCACTGGCCTGGAACTTTAACATTTAAAGAAAGTGAAAAGGATTTGTTACAAGGTAGTGAGGTTTTCTTATTCAACTTGAAAGTAATTTATGAAATAACTGATAATATTTTAGTATAATCACTTCTAAAACCTACTTGTTTGTATTTAAGGATAACAAAGCTGATGTGATTCTCAAGTACAACGCAGATGAAGCAAGAAGTCTAAAAGCATATGGCGAGCTTCCTGAGCATGGTAATGATAGAGTTCAGTTAACTTGTCAGATGGTGGTTAGGTAAAGGAATTTTCATAGCATTTTGGAGATTTTTCTTTTTTTTGAGACAGGGTCTCACTATGCAGCTTAGGCTGGCCTTGAGCTTACTTTGTAGCCTAGGCTGGTCTCAAATTTGCAACGATCTTCCTGCCTCAGCCTCCCAAGTGCTTGGAGACTTATTTATTATAGTATACTAGATACTATAAGAAAAAAATTACTATTCTGTTTCTGACATATACAGTTTAAGTGAGGAGTTATGCTTTGTAAGTACTGGGCTTTTGCATAATGCCAAAGGAATTATTTTATTACAGTAATATTTTTAAATTCCTTCAAGAAGGGCCAGGGGTGTGGCTTAGTAGTAGGCTGCTTGCCTGGCATACATAAGACCCTGGATTCAATCCCTTGCACCACAGAAATGTTTTTTAAAATAATTCCTGCTGAATGTGGTGGCACATACCTGTAATCCCACACTCAAGAGGCTGAGGCAGAAAAATTGCAAGATTGGGGCCTGGACTACAATGCAACTCTTCCCAAAGTAATCAGGATTTATTTAAAAAGTCAGTTTTCAGCCCATTTTATCCTTGTATCATAATGACCTGCAGTTTTTTAAACTAATATTCTTTGTTTTCCCCCTTCTAAATACAAAAGGAATGAGTTCTTAATATAGACAACTTAAATCTCATAATCTCATGAGGAAAAATACACTTCATATAGTATTTTTTAGTATCTGTGCTGCCAGAGCAAGCACTATATACTCTTTTGTAAGCCTACATTTTCTACTTGTCAAATGTGTTGGAGCTATTAGTGTTTATGATCTAAGAATTATTCATACCTGGAAAGGCCTAGCGTATCCTAGAGCCTTTTTTACTATAGCTTTCTGATTGATGTGTCTGTCTGATGATTGGTGAACTAGCTATTATTGCAAGGAAATTAAGTGCGTAGCATGTGCTCAGAACTTTTTTTTTTTTGAGATATGGTCTCACTACACAGTTCAGGCTGGCCTGGACTTACTATGTAGCCCAAGCTGGCCTCAAACTCTTAGCAGTCCTCCTGCCTCAGCCTCCCAAGTGCTGTAATAGGCATGTGCCACCCCATTGAGCTGTTCAGAATTTTTTTTAAAGAATACCTGGAAGTTGTCATAACTTCAGAACTAATTAATCAGAACCAGCCTTGACTAGAAATTAAAAATACTTCTGTGAACAAACAAAAAATTAAACAAATACTCTTCATCTTGATAGAGCAGTGATCTTTGAGGAAATACTGCATAATATTTTGCTGTGTGTAGTAGGTTTGGTAGATAGGAGGTTTAGAAGGTATTCCTTACAAAACAAACTTTGATTAAATTACAAAGTTAGCTCAGTACTGGCTATCAAACCCATTTGTAGTGGGCAGTTATTCATTTTAGTAATATCTTGATTATGTATTTGTTGTGTCTCTAGCTAAGATCAACGAAACTGATACATTTGGTCCTGGAGATGATGATGAAATTCAGTTTGATGACATCGGAGATGATGATGAGGACATTGATGATGTAAGTAGACGCACCCTGATTTTCACATTTCTAAGTTATCCCTAGAGAAAACAGTCCTTTCTCCAAAGTTCTTGTAATTCTGAGAATGTGGGCTTAAATAAGAGTATATTTTGAGACTTGTCCATTATTTAAAATCCTCAGTATTTAGAAAACAGCCAACCTGTTTATACTTTGGGAGTTCTTACATTCCTCTTCATTATTTTCTTCAAAACAAATGAGTGTTTTGCTTAGCAATATGAACACCAGGTACTCTAATCATAACTTCAGAGTATTTAGGGGTGAGGATATAGCCCAGTGGTAGAATGTGCAGTGGCCCTGAGTTTGATCCCTAACACTGTAAAACAGAAGAAATGAAGTAGACATCTGCGAAATATAACATCAAAGGAACCACCTTCTCAAGCGAGGCATTAATATGTTAAAGAATAATCTTGTTTAGACCAGCTTAATGTTGAAGCGTTGAAATTAGAACATTCATTGAAAGCCTTGTTAAAAGGATTTATCCGTTGAGTATGCACTATTGGAAAACTCCTGGTTTTGGCATGTTTATTTTGAGGAAAATATATTGTTTTTCCTAATAAAGCAGTAGTGCCCACAAAGGGACTCTTCATCTGTTACTGTATTTAAGTGAAATTCAAATTTGATTTTTTTTTGCAATATAAATTTAGTAACTGATGTAAGAAGTTACTTTTATGTGCTCACATCAGGGCCATAATTCATATGTCTTGCTGCTATTAATTTTATTAGTGTCACTGATAAAAGCGATTAGATCCATTTGTACCACTAGTGGTACAAAGCCCCTGATGGGACAGTCATGCTTGTACCACAGGTGATTCAAGCCAGTGGGAACTTGTTAAATCTGGTTTCAACCCCCTTTACATAAAATGTAGTTCAGAAAGCACCCATGTATAAAAACCCTAAAATAATACTGTTAGATTTTATTCAAAGATGTAATTTCAAAGTATCTACAAGCAGTTGTTCCTGATCACAAGTGTGCAGTGGTATTACCAGAACTTTTCAGAGATACCAAGACAAGTCTTAAGTCTGACTCAGGCAAAAACACATATGGTTCTATACAGTCACCTCAGGGTATTGATTGTAGGATACATGCATGCACACAGATCCTCAGGTCCCTTATAAGTGGTGTAGAATTTGAAGCTGCCCATAGTGGTGCATGCTGGTAATTGTACCACTCTGGGAATATGAGGTGGGATGATCATGAGAGAGACAGTGTCTCGAAATTTTAAAAAGGCTAAGGATTGACCAGTAATACCTTGGTTCATGAATGCTTCTGTTTGTAAACAAATTCATTCTGTTCACAAACAAAAATATTTGGCAGAATTTTGCTTCCATTCACAAACTGTGCCCTGGGTGAAAAACACAACCCAAGGCCATCTTCCCCACACAAAAACAAATGCTGTTATCTTTCCCAAAATCATAAAACCAACGTGCTGCTGCATTTCAGTGCAAAGCTTCTGAGTTTAATCGCCAGTAGTACCAAAATAATAATTAATAAAATACAATTTTAAAATTCATTTATTTATTTATTTTTGTCTTTTTGAGACAGTGTCTCCCTCTGCAGTTCAGGCTGCCCTGAACTCACTTTGTAGCCCAGGCTGGTCTTGAATGCACAATGATCCTACTGCCTCAGCCTTCCAAGTGTTGGGATTATAGGTGTGCACCACCATGCCTGGCATAATTTTTAAAATCTTAGAAAGGGCTAGGGATGGAAGGAAGGAAAATAAACCTGCAGTATTGTTTGGGAAGTAATGGCAGGCAAAATGTGTATACAGTACAGACACGATTTCTTTAAACGTTTCCTATAAATTGTTGAATCTGGATTTGAAACCTGTGCACATTAGATTTACCACATATCCATCCCTAAATTCATCCTTGGTCAGTCTTAAATTTTGACATACCTGCAAACCATGAATTACAGAGAATCTGAGTGCCTCCCCCAGTGCATATGTACCTATGAGCGTTAAAACATGGTACTGTTTTTACAAACATGCACATTTTAAAGCATAACGCAATATAGGGCTGGGGGTATATTTCATTTGTAGGGTAGGTGCTTACCATGTTCAAAGCTCCGGGTTCAGTCCTCAGCACCTTTCCAAACACCCAAAATAGAAAAGAACACATAATTTCTAATGTATTTCACTTTGGAAATCTTGAGCCAAGAAAATTCTTGTGACTAGGCGGTTGCTAATACTGTATTAGTCACTTTGTCACTGCTGGGACTCAGTGCCTGGCACCAACAAATTAAAAGATGAAAGGTTTATTTGGGCTCATGTTTTGTAGAGGTTGCAGTCCAGGTCAGAAGCAGCATGGGGGAAGGACCTGCCGCAGAGGAAAGCTGCTGTGGCTCTTGAGAACCCTATTTCCTGGAGCAATTCTCCAGATGGTTTATAGGAGTTCTAGCTGTACTCTTATACCAGATAAACTGGACAAGATTTAGGACATACTTGTCAGGTTCTTAAAGAGATCATGTTTCCTTGTGTCTGCTCCCACCCCTAAAATACAAAATTTTAGATCACTAGCACAAAAGAAAGGAGTGAGATACAAAACTTCTTGAAGCATATTCTAGCCAAGTATGGTGGCACATGCTGTAATAACAAACATTAATCTATGCTACCATACTTCAGGAGGATAGCAATTCTGAGGCCAGGCTGGGCAACTAAGTGAGACTTTTCACTTAAAAAACTAAAAAGGGTTGGGGTATAGCTCATCAGTGGTAGAATGCTTGCTTATCATGTGTGAGGCCCTGTGTTCAATGCTCACCACTGCAAAAAACAAATTCTTTACAACATGTAGCATTGTAAAGGACATCATAAAAAGCACTGACAGCATCCCAGATTGAGAAGTGCCTTTTTCCCAGATAACCTAGGGCAGTGAAGGTTCCACTTATATGTAGTAGACTGGAAATACTCTGTTTTTTGACCTGATGTTCTGTTCCCTTTCAGATCTAAATTGAACCCAGCATTGTACATTCCAGTTTCTCAGAAGATTGTCCTGCAGTATGAATTTCGCCATAACCCTCCAAGAAGTTTTCATTAGCATGGTTGTAATTTATTAAGGCAGTTTGATTTGGTTCTAAGGTATTTGTTTCTGTAAAAACTGTTAATGATGAAGTATCTTAAATGAAATGTTAAGCCCATTTTGTTCTATTGATGTAATGGAGCTTACAGATAGAAGACCACATGTATTTCGAAAAATAATGAATTATTGCCTTTCCTGCTTTGACCACTTCCAGTAAGTAAATGGATGTTTTGAATGAACCATTTGCGTTGTATTCATTACAGATTATGATTAACCCCTAACTTTTGACTAGCTTATCAACTATAGAATCTTTCTGTATATCCTGGTTACCTACATGTTCCCTTGAGATTTTGATATGATTTACAGGAGGCCTAAATCTGCATTTGAATTTAAAAAACCAATAGATTTGCTTTCCATATTTAGTAATGTGGGTATTTTTATACTAATTTTGATATCATTACATTGTTGTCATGATTTCACTTTGCCATTATAAATATGGGCTGGGGAAAACATTTCCCAAATGAAGTTTTTTAGCATGTGGGTTTTAATACCGGTTTTAAAATTTGTAAGGTTAGTTACAGAAATGAAACACTAGATGTCACCCACTTAACAGTGGAAATATTGATGTAATTGTTTAGGTGTTTTTATTTTTTTTAATTACTATGCATAGGAAATTTCCCAAACGAGAAAAGATTGTTTTGATCATATGTATGTAGGCTATTTCTGCAGAACAGAAAGATTTGTTTAAAAATGTTATTTTCAGAAGTCACACATGCAGTTGCAGTTGCCAGTGCTTTATAAGCATTTAACTAACTGCTAGGGTATAGCTCAGCGAAAACTCCCCAGATTCAATCCTCAGTACAATACTGGGAGGAAAAAATGATGCTGTCTAATTTCTGATGGAAAAGAAAGCAACCTTGACAAATACAATAAAATAATCATGCTACAGAGTATATTATATCCTCACTTCGTAATAAGATTATATTATGTGGGCAATTTTGGTTGGTAAGTTTTTTGTTTTTGGTTATATTGGGACTTTAGGTTTGCCCTTCCTTATTTAGTTTATCAGCTTTTCTAATAAAATGAAATTGGGGCTAGGCTAATCAAACCACACTAGCTACATTGCGGTCATATGTCATTTCAAAGATCCATCATGTAGCTTGTGGAAATTTTACTGTGTTGGTCTCCAGAGAACTTTTCAGTGATGGTAAGTAATACACAACAGAGTAAATAAGATCTTTTAAAGTCCCACTTCAACTAATTTTCTTTCCTAAGTATGCAGACTCTGAATTTGAAATATGAGGTACTATAAACATTATCACAGTGTATCTTTGTGGTTCCTATTTCTTAGTCTATGGAATTTCTGTGCATTTACCTAGATGGAATGCAGCTAAGACCAAGGGCTGGTTTTTAATAAGTCAGAAGAAACCATCCTTGAAGTATGTACTTGACAGTTGTTTGTCTTCCTCAGTAACCGAAACCTGGGGTATTTATGCTTGTATACCTAAAAATGTTTTGCTAAATTTACAGTGTGTATAGATCCATACATGTGATTTTACAAAGAATGTTTGAACTCTACATATGTGATGCAGTTTTGTTTGGGATAGTCCAACTCCGAAATAAGTTTTTCTCCTTATCTCCTCTGGCAAATGTGGTTTAAGGGTTTTTAAAAATTACTATGACCCCAATTTATGTCTGCTAGTATATTTTTTCATGTGTTGGTAATAACAGTCCAATCTAGTGCTGTTTACATCCTGGAAAAAATATAGACTCCTGATGATTAAAATAGTTAAGGTACAGTTGTAGCTCATACACAGTGCTACTTTGAGAAATTCTTTGACTAACTTGTATTTGATGTGGAAACGGTATGGTTTCACTGATTTGGTTGTTTCATGTAAGGAATGGAAGTGGTCCACAAGAAAGCCTGTCTTTGTTTTATTTGCTTGTCTGATTTTTTTGTTACTTTTTTGTTTTATTGATTTTTTTTTCTTTTGTCTTTTTGAGACAGAGTCTCACTATGCAGTTCAAGCTGGCCTTGAGCTCACTTTGTAGCCCAGGCTGGTCTCCAACTTGCAAAGATTCTTCTGCCTCCACATCCCAAGTGCTGGGGTTACAGGCATGCACTACCACGGCTATTGTTTTTATTTTTGTTTTGTTTTTGACTCCCATAATAGAGTGCTATAAGCAATACTCAGAAAATAAAATATTTTACACCTAAGAATAATACTTCTTACTACTAAGAAGGCATAATTACTACTAATCAAATTGATAAGGTTACATTTTTCATACAGTGTACTCTATTTCCAGTTAGAATATATGATGTTGTGTTACTAAAGTAGCTAAAAAACCAAACTAAGAATTTGTGTAAAAAGACTTGCCAAAATTACTTGACTGTTGAATCTTTCTTGAGTATGCAGCTTTTAAAGGGACTTCTTAAGAAGCCTATGAACTATGCATGATGAAAATTTTTATATTTTATTAAAAATAGCCATTGGTTTACTCATCATATCTATGGAATCATGGCTATAAATAGCTGCTTAAAAACTGTGTGACTTGTAATTTAACTTAATCTCATTTCTTACATAAATATTACACTATGATGTTAAATAATATCTTTGGTAGGTATAAACTGCTGTCAGTGTTGACTTCAGAGAAACTCTGAGTGATCAAATAGATAAAAGCATGTTTTGAGTAAAATACTTAGGTAGATTTCTACTTGATTTGTATTGTTTATAGATGTAACAACATCCAGTATTGACTGTGGCCTGACAGATAAAAGCATCAGAATGAAAATGAAGTTCTTTGTGTTACCTGACTGTCACAAACAATTAAAAAGATTTATATTGGTTTAAGATGTTTATCCTGCTCAGTAAGTGTAAGTTTCATTTCTATAGTTAGGAATACCCAAAATCATAGACTACTTTGTGTCTTTCATTTACCTTAAACCAGTCCCCCTTTTTAATTTAGATATTGAGATAGGATCTCACTAAGTTGCCCGAGCTAGGCTCAAACTTGGAGTCCTGCCTTAGCCTCTCAGAATGCAAAGACTGAGTTTTTCTCCTTGATTTTTTTTCTTTCCTATTCAGGAAGGAACAACTTCTCAATTAAGTCTTAGTACAGGTGTGAAAAAGCACTAGACTCTCAGGTATAAAAATGAACTGACTGATTTGGAGAGTGTATTGGACTTTGTCCCCACCCCCAGTACTCTTGAGGCAGTGTGCTAGAAGGGGAAGAGCAGAGGCTCTCGGGGTCCAGGGTCCTGTGCCACAACCCCACTCTGCCTTCTACTGTGGGTAACCACAAGTGCTTTCTCCAGCTGGTCTCAGATTCAGGCTCCAAACCTATAAGATGTGGATGATTAGAATGGTACCTGCCTCCCCGAATTGTTGGGAGGATTAATCATGTAAATGTTTGTATATGTGATGCACTTAGAACAGTGTCGGCCTCTTTTTCACTTTGATGTCAAGGACTATGTAAGAAAATGCATGTCTTCTGTATTCTCTATTTACCACGTCTTTTGCTTGCAGTCTTGATTCCTATAATAGAAGGAACATGTAGAATATATATTTGTATATTAATTGCTTCCAACCTTATTTAAAAATTTAGGGTAAGACGAAGAAGTCTCACAGTTGCTTGAAGATATTTTATAGAATACCAACTGCTCTATATTTCTTTATAGAAAGTTTATAGGTACTAGTATTGATTATTGATAGCTATGGATCTATTTCATTTTTAAGTTTTAATGAGCCATTTTAGTACAGGTTTGTGATAACTAATTAGTAGTGACTGGTTTAGAGGTTTCTTTTCTCACCATGTGTAATACTGTAAAGAAATCAGATGCAAACCACTGCAATTAGAAAATAAAATATAAATCAGCTTTGAAGAATGAGACAATGGATTCTTTTCAAACTGTATAACATTTTAACTAAACTTTCATGGTGATTTTCTGGAAGTTGATTTTTTTTCAAATTAAGATACGTTTTTCATTTTTTATCTTTATTTTTGACTCTTTGAGCTGAATGAGCCCATTTATCCACATCCCAAATATGGGGTTACATTTATCAGCAAACAAATTTGTTGCAAACCTGTGCTGAGAAGACATGTTCAAATGGTAACTCAGCTGTCCAGAATAATATCACATTGCCAAAGTAACATTCAACAGAGCTGCTTCTGTTCTGTGCAAACACCAATAAGTGAAGTAAATTTATTTCCAGCCAACTTGCCCACTTTTAAAAGGCTGGTCTTGGGCCGAGTGTGTAGCTCAGTAGCACAGCACCTGCCTGGCAAGCACAAGGTACATAGATAGAAGGATAGATGGATGGATAGATAGTCAGTCAGACAGTCTTTACTGTTTCAGTCATGTCTTGTTTAGTTCACAACTTGACAATGGCAGAACAAAAACTAGGGCCAAAATCTGAGTCAGCTCACATTGCTCATTTGTCAGATACAGAATTAGTTGTATTTTACAGATTATAAAATTCATTACATATTACATATTTATGATTTTGTGTGTATTTTGTGACAAGGTCTTGCTCTGTTGTTAAGGCTGGCTTCATACTCACTATGTATCCTAAGCTGACCTTAAACTCACAATGATCCTCCTGCCTCAGCCTCTCAATTGCTGGAATTCCAGATGTACACCACCACACCTGGCTCATATTTATGATTTTAAACATCTTTTGAACCAGGGTCTTGTACATGGTAGGCCAGTGTTCTACCACTGAGCTACATCCCAAACCCTGGAATTTTCTGAATTTAATAAATGTGAGAATATTGAAGAAAAAGTTCAACTCAGTTTCTCTATACTCTCTCTCAACACAGATTTCTGTGATGACATAATTGGATTTCTTCCCCACACACCAAGCAAGCAGTCATTTTTGCAGGACGCAGACACTAGCTGAATGTCCTATTTAGTTCTGACATTAGCTGAAAATAGCTCACAGTCTTCAAGGCTGTAACCCATACCGTACCTCAGATGTTGATCACCAGTTTCAAGTTGTTTACCTGTGCTTCTGACCTACCAGCTTCAAGGTTTTCATAATCCCTTGTTGGGATTGGTTAATTTGCTAGGGCAGCTCACAGAACTCGGGCGGGGTGGGGGGCCATTCACTCTTTACTACCAGTACAAAGGATATGATGAGGGATACTGATGAATACCCAGATCAAGAGAGAAATGGGGAAGGAGCAAAGAACTACCATTCCCTTAGGAGCCACCCTTGCGTTTGGGTATTCTGAAGCTGTGAACCCTGTCCTTGAGCCTGAGTTCTCCACATGCTTTTGCAACACATTGAATACAAAAGTAGATATGAGACTATCTTATGTTAAAGCAAAGAGACTTGCAAAAATTTGCCATCTCAAATGTGGGTTTTTTTTGTCACTTCTCACTAAAGTATGTAAAGCATTGGGTTTATTATTAATATGTGCAGTTTCAAATTTATGTGCAGTCCTATTTGTTGCAAGCCCTCCCCTAAATGTGAAACCAAGGGGAGGATAGGCCAAGGGGATGATGGGGGTAGAAACAGTCAAAGTATGTTATGTGTGTGCATAATGTGCCAAAAGGAAAAGCATCAACCCGTGTAACCCATATGCACTAATATCTACCATATGCACTAACAAAGTTGTGGAAAACATACATCAGTGATAGAAGTAGCTCACAAGTGGGCTTACCACTTGAAGGAAAAATTGACATTTTTTGCCAATGATACATTTGCACTTCTAAGAAAAATTAGAATGCTGGAACTGAAATTAACCACCATTATATATATATATATATATTTGGATTTAGTTCTTAAGTATAAAATAGGAGTTAGAGGCTTTCTATAAAGGACCAGAGAGTCACTGTTTTAGGCTTTGCAGGTCATATGGTCTCTTATAACTATTCAATTCTGCCGTTGTAGGACAAAAGTAGATTTTAAGATACTCAACTGTAAGTATAGGTTTCTAGGAAATTAATGGTAAAAAGCCAGGAAACTACTGAATGCCATTTAGAAAAAAGTAGGTTGTATTCCTGGATGGTCTGGCATAGTGTTATTAAGAGGGTTTTCTCAAATTAATCTGAGTTTAATATAATTTCAATTAATATTACAGCAGGACTTGAGGATGGGAGATTAGAAAACAAAATAGGTTAATATGAGGATTACTAAGACATCAGTCATTTTTAAAATGTGCACAGGGCTAAAAATGTACTTAGCATACAGGAGGCCCTGAGGTCAGTCATTAGCACCATACATACAGAAAATGCAAAGAGGGAGCTCCAGATAGTAAGTTACACCATAAGTCATGATAGAAAATGGAGAAACTAGGAAGATTAGCTCAGAAGCAAGTGTTTGAAATATGAATTTGATATATGACAAAATAGCTGTAAAAACCGTTGAGGGAAAGATAGATTAAAAGATGGTGCTGAGAAAATGACAGAGAAAAGTGAATTTGAATCCCTTCCTCACACCATTCTATAGGCTTTTTCTTTACTCTGTTGGTTGGTAGTTTTGCTGTCCAGAAGCTTTTTGATTTGATGGAATTCCATTTTTTAGGCTATCTTCTTCAATGTATGTTTTTGGCCTCTTGGTCAAAGCTCAGATGGCTGAAGGTGCATAAGGTTGTTTCTGTGTCTTCTGCTCATTCCATTTGTCTACTTTTGTGCCAGTACCATGCTGTTTTTCTATAGCTTCATAATATAATTTGAAGTCCAAAATTGTGATGCCTCCCACTTTGCTCTTTTTGCCCAGGATTGCTTTGGCTATTCTAAGTTTCTTTTGATTCCATATAAATTTTAGGATTGTTTTTTCCAGCCCTGTGAATAATGTTATTTTTAATAGGTATTGCAGTAAATCTAAATACTGCTTTAGGTGATATGGCCATTTTAATGATACTAAGTCTACCTATCAGGGATCAGGAGAGGTCTTTCCATTTTCTAATTGCCATTTTCAGTCTCTTCAGTTTTATAGTTTTGGATATAGAGCTTTTTCACCTCCTTGGTTAGGCTAACTGAAGGTTGATTCCCTTTGACCCACCTACACCTCCCCTGGGTATATTCCCAAAACAGTTAAAGACATCGTCCTACAGTGATATATGTGTACCCATGTTTGTAACAGCACAGTAACCAGGCTCTGGAAAAAGTCTAGGTGTCCATGAACAGATGAAAGAATAAAGAAAATGTGGTATGTATGTGCAGTGTAATTTTATTTAGCCATAAAGAAGAATGAAGTCATTTCTAGGAAAATTGGTAGATTTTGAGACCATCATGTTAAGTGAAATAAGTCAGTCACAGTTAAATATTGTATGATTCCTCTTACACAGAAAGTCCAAAAATATCAATTAAAGAGTAAGGTAAAGAAGATGGTAGGAAATGGAGGCAGACTTTGGGGAAGAGAAAGAGGATCAGAGGAAAGAGGAAGAGAAGGATTCAAAGGGGAGGTGAAAGGCTCCAAGTGATCAAGAAATTGTAGTAATTTATGTATCTCAAACATACACTAATAAAATTTTAGAACAAAAATTATAGTAGTTCCCATGTTGTTATTAACTTTACTTGATCCTACTAGGCTTTCATACAGCCCTAAGTCGTGGCCCTCACTTGCCTGCTCCCCTGCTCTTGTGTCTCTGATTCCCTCCCACTTGCATCCTGCCCCAGGCATACCTTTGGGTGTGTCAGGAACACATTCATCACAGAAACGTGTCTGGCCCACAGCAGGAGTCCAAGCTTTCTTCCAAGAGTCCCAGATGCCACTTCCTGAGGGCTTCAGCTCCATTTTTCTTTTGAGATATAATTCACACACCGTAAAACAGTTCTGTAATGTTACTCTAATTCTAGAACGTTTCCATGGTCCCGCAAAGAAGCTTGCACTTGCAAAGAAGCTTGAATAACTTGATTTGTTTGGGGGAGGTGGCACAAGGGGTCAGACCCAGGAGGGCTCTGCCACTGAGCTACATTCCCAGCCTGGTTTATTTTTTTAATGTTTTAATTTTTTTTTTAACAGTACTGGGGACTGAACTGGGGGCCTTCTCAATGAGCTACATCCCAAACACTTTAAACTTCTCTTTTGTAATTTTGAGACAGGATCTTGCAGAATTCTTACATTGCCCAACCTGCACTCAAAATTGTGATCCTCCAGTGTCAGCCTTTCTAGTAGCTACAATTACAGGCATGTATCTCCACACCTGGCTTCAAATTCTTTTTTTATTTTAAAGATAAAAGAAGGAACATATTAACATACAGAACAAAACAAAAGCAGCCATGCGTCATGGCACATGCTTGTAATTCCAGCACTGGGAGGCTGAGGCGGGAGGATAGTTGCGAGTCCGAGGCCATCTTGAACTACCTGAGTTCAAGGCCAACCTGATCTGCATAGTGAGACCCTGTCTCAAAAAGACAAAAAAAAAAAAAGCTGTTCTTAATTATATATTTCCTTTCCTGGGATGGGACTAAAAACCTCCAGAATAGTAGCACTGTGGGAGGGTGAGGCAGGAAGATTGAAAGTTGTAGCCCAGGGCGCGGTGGAGCACGTTTGCAGGATTGCTGGGAGTTTGAGGCCATCAGGGGCAGCATTGTTCAATGCTGGTTTGAACCGCATGAAGAGACTGGCTGAAAGGGGGGAAAAAAAAGACCAGTCTGGGCAGCTTAGGGAGACCCTGTCTCAAAACAAAAAAATAAAAATGGCTCAGGCCATAGCTCACTGTGTCAGTGTGAAAGCCCTGAGTTCAGTATGTAGTAGTCGAAACAAAATAAATCGTCCAACGTACAGCATAGGGTTATCACTTGGCAGACAGTAAACACCTAGAGGCTCGGGGCCAAAGATGTCTTCTTCGGTATGATTGGTTGTCATTTTGTGGTGATGGAATTCAAATTCAGTGCCTCACACCAGCTAGGAAAACACAGAACTATGCCTCCAGCTCCTTCAATACGTTTCTGAAAAAAATAAATTTCACGGCAGGGGTAAAAGGATGTGTGTGTGGAGGTTCCTCTCCCTGTCGTGCCTACACACGCGGCACTCGCCTGAGGACCTTGCCCCAAACGTACCCAGAGCTGTAGCACCTTGTATGCAGACACGCAGTGTGTGTAAACCTGCTCAAACTATGTATGTGTTCATTCTGGGTGAACATGTGTGTGTACACTGTGTGTACTGTTTACACAGTGAAGAGGTGTGAGCCTGCTGTAACTGCAACCTAACATGCCTTGGGGGGTGCACGTTGCGTGCGCACGCTGCGGGTAAATACTGTTCAAACAACTACCACACACTGTAGGCGCAGGTCTCATGTGCGCATGCTCTGTGTACGGTGAGCAGTAAGGATCCTGTTTGTCCCACCAGAAGCCTGTCAGCCATTTTGTGTCTGTGGGGGTGTGTGAGACAAAATTCACCATAGGGTCGTGCTATGCAGTTGAGGCTGGCCTTGAGCTCACTTTGTAGCCCAGGCTGGCCTCGAACTCACAAAAATATCCTTGCTTCAGCCTCCCGAGTACTGGGATTACAGGCAAGCGCCACTGCGCCCAGCTCTGGCCATATTTCACGTGCACAATATTCGCACGCTGCGTGACAACCGTTAGGCCGAGAGCACGTGCGCGCTCTGCGCACGCGCGCGCGCGCGTTCTGTGAGACCTAATGCGCATGCGAGTGCGCGAGGGTCTGGTACGGCGCTGAGGGCCAGTGTGGGAGCGGGGCGCGTGCGGCCGTGCGCGAGTCTGGTGCGGCGCGGCGGGCTGGGCAGAGCGTTTGTGCGGACGGACAGCATATCCCGATGGAGCGCCGCGGCAGTTTCGGGTCCGGCGGCCGAGGTGAAGGGGCTTCGAGAGGTGCTCTCATCCTTGGGAAGCTAGCTGAGTCGGGCGTGGTGCGGGCCTCGACACCCAACCGTCCTTCAGGTAGGGCCTTGGGAGAAACCGGGCGGGAGCCGGCTCAGGACCCCCGGAGGAGGGGGCGGGGCGGGACTGAGGGGACTGCCGCGAAAGGGGCTCCGTAGGGAGCCGTGAGGTGGGGGGTGCGGCGCGGAGGGGGGGTGCGGCGCGGAGTACGACCCCTCTTGCCGGGGCTGGGTTTATCTGGGCGCGAGATTCTTTTAGGTTGCGCTCCTCTCTCAGCCGTGGCTAGGAGCCCTCCCGGTCTGGCCCTTGCGAAAGGTTATCTCAGAGGGTGGCTGTGGTGGCTCAGAGGGTGGCTGCGGCGGGGAGGGGGTGGCTGTGGTGGCTCGGAGGGTGGCTGCGGCGGGGAGGAGGTGTGTTTGGGACGGAGGTAGCTGAGCCTACGTGTAGTGTCCGGACGGGTTCTGGTACGCTAGCCTCTGTCCTCGAGGAAGAGCCGGCGTGGGGGAGGTTGAGGCTGCCCAGGCGATCTCCCAGCGTTCGCCTTGGCCTGCTCAACCGCCCTTTGGGAGCCCCGGAAAACGCTCACCAGCGGTAGCTGCAGCCCACGCCGAAAGTGGCCCAGCTGTGCGCTTCTTGGTGTCCGAGGAGGACGAACCCGGCAGGCCATGCCGTGACAGAGACGGAGCCAGCGGCCCGGACGCGGTGACCCCCGCTGCGCAGATGCACTCCCTGAGGTCTAAGGTAATATGCTGCCAAGTTGTCTGGCCAGGTCGAGGCCCTTTCACGTAACAGCACAGTGAATGAGGCTGCTGCTGCTGAGACCCGTGGGGAGCTGGCCCCATACCGGCCACCGCAGCGGGGGCTTGTGAGGACATTCCGTAGAATCTGATAAGCAGGAATGGAGTCTTCTGGGGCTTATATTCTGTAAAGTGGTTGCAGGGACTGCAGGGGTGTAAGCAACTTGGAAACCAATTTCGTGCTATTTTTACTGGCGACACCTTTTATTTATTTTATTAGCTATTTTTTTAAAAATTTAATTTTTTTTAATTTTTAAATAGCAAGCAAACAAAAAGCACAAAATCTTTATACGATTTGTTGAATTATCACATAACAAAGATGAGTGTTTTATATAAGGTGTATCATGAAAAGAAGGAAGCAAAATATTTTAGTCGCTTAAAACATGCTTTTCATTGGAGTAAAGGGCAGTAGTTTCTGAGCCTTCTGTTGCATCAGGGGATGGCTTAAATCATTTTCAGTTTGTGTTTTTATCATTTTTATTAAAGGCAAAACTTAATAAATATCACAGGATAGTGATATACGTACATACTTTTCAGACCTGTTTCTGTATTCATCCTTTTTTCCTTGAGAAACTCAAGCTGCACTTAGTAGAGAAGAACCCAGAATCCACCCACCAGGCCATGTCCTTCCTGGCAAAGGGAATCCTGTAAAATAAAACACTGAAAAAGGGAAGTTATTTTAGTTTGTATGTTTATATGGTTTAGAATTTGAATAATAGATTATTTAGATGTTGCACTAATCAGATGTTCACATGGGGCTCTATGGTTGGACCTTTAGTTATCTGGGGATTTTAATTTATTTGAAGAAACTTAAATAGAGGGATATTTGTTTCTTTCTGTCTTTGTTGGTTTGAGAGGTGAGAGTCTTACTGTGTTGTACAGGCTGACTGCAAACTCACAATCCATGCACAGTTAAGGGGTGGGGAGGTCCTTAATAAATAGTCTTTGAAAATTCTAGTGTAGAATCATTTCATGCACCCTGCTGAAATTAAGATTAGTTTGAAGTTCTTTTTCTTCATTTGAAATTGGAAATGAGCTAGACACGTTGGTACGCACCTGTAATCCCACAACTCTGGGAGGCTTGGGCAGGAAGGATTGCAAGTCTGCGCTCATTCTGGGCAACTGAGTGACTTAGTGAGACCCTGTTCCAAAATTTAATAAATAAATAAATGAAAGGACTGGGAATATAGCTCAGTGTGAAGACCCTGGTACCTCAAAAAAGAGAAAAGAAAAAGTTGGAAATAATGAAAAGACATGTTATTTGAAGGTATTCTTTTGCAGTACTAGAGCTTGAACCCAGGGCCTTCATATTGAGTTACATACTCAGCCTTTATTCTTTACTTTTTATTTTAAGGAAGGGTCTTTATAAGTTGCTAAATTATCCAGGCTGAGCTCAAACTTGTGATCTTCCTGCTTCACCCCCCCCCAAATAGTGTGAAAGTTTAAAGTGTTTAAACTTCTATGTACATTAAGGTCGATACAATAAATTGAAATGTTCAATTTAGGTGTCAGGTGGTACCATCATTTGTTCTTTTGGGGTTGGTGAAGCTAAGTACTTAGAAAGTGTCATCCTTGGAAAAATGCTTGTTCTTAGGATTTTATTATGATCTATCCTGGATACTGGTAATTTTGGGTTGCCCAAGGTTTTATCATTGGGGACCCATTCCAAATAAGAGTTATCTTGCATTTGTAGAGGATCAGCTGTTGTTCTTAAGCTTGTGGTGATTGCTATGGGAGCTGCAAAAGGCCTGAGATGTTTAGGTGCTCTCTTTTTAGCACATACAAAGGGATGAGTGGTTTTCCTGAGAGATGTTATAGGAAGCAGCAAAGGAATACCTCAGGTTGTTTCCTCTGGCCTTATCGATCCCCTCCTGTTCGTTCCCATTACTCAACAGTGATGTTGCTTTTATTTTTACTTACCTCCAGGATAGAAATTACCAAGTGTACTGTACAGTATCTTTTTAGTGCTTGTGTTAAATGCATAGTGTTACCAATGAGGAGTAAGTACCTATTGTTTCTGTCTGCTTAAATGCCTTTAGCCAGCAGATACGATCCCCAGATCTCAATTGTCATGTCAGACTGTATCATTGTCACATAGGTCGTTTGCTCCTCTAGGCCTGGATGACCCCCTCCCCTTTTCCCTTCAGATTCACTTCCTCTGGACTCTTTCAGTCCGAATTAATGTACTGTTCTTCCTCCTGTCTGTGCCTGTAGTACCTCTAGCAAAACACTCTTTGTTTGCTTGAGTTACTTACATTAACTTTCTAATTCCTCAGTGAACACCTGTTCATTGAGCCACGGTATGCAGGAGTCTGTGCTGGTGGGTATGGTGCTGATAAAGGAATAGATTGAAATCCGGACTGCCTGGGTGTGAATGTCAGCTCTATCCTTCCTTCTGTGTCACTTTGGGAAGCTACTTGACATCTTTAAATTTCAGGTTTCTCACCTTTAATATGGGCTGAAGAGCAACACTGGGAGATGGAGCACTATTTTGATGATGAAGCAGTCAGTAGCTCTAAAAGCAGTGCCTGTCACGTAGGAAGTACTTGAGCTGGTTAGTCATAATTAACCATGTGCATATCAGATTGGTAGCCTGAGGGCAAAGCCTGGGTCCGGGTTTTAGGTGCTTGCCACAGTGCCACCTGCTACGGAAGGTAGCTGCATAGTCGTCCTATCCTTCCTCAGAGTTTTTGGGAAGGGTAGGTCTGTAACCAGTGGTTGCCAGTTGCATTAGGCTGGGAGCAGTTATACTTGGTTGAGTGCTCAGTAAATACTCATGAGTTGGATTAAAGAAGTATGTCAGTGGAGAATTTTGAAGTAATGGAACTGCAAAGCATGCTTTCTGAGGTCTGTTGAGCTTTCTGGTGTATTCTGCAGGTAAATATTATTATGCTGAGTTAAATTCATTTGCCCATTGCTCCTGGCATTTGAAAAAATGTCCATTGGATCTAAAAAACCAGACTGTTTTATAATGGAAATTTGAGGAAGGGGGTACAAATTATTTTCATTAAATTTACATTGACTTTTTTTTGGTATCAGGAATCAAACTCAGGACTTCACACTTGCCAGGCCGGCACAGCACCAATGAGCTATATCCCCAGCCTATATTGATTCTTGATAAACATATTGCCAGGGGCTTTGGGATAGCTGAGCACAAGGAGAAGCAACCATTACCTCTGGCACTGGCTGGGACTGTGAACAGGATATGTTGACAAAAATCTAGTTAAAGTTTCAACATACATTTAAGAGTGTAAAATAAAATAGTGTTTTGATTAACCCCATCTTTCTCTCTTTCTCCTGGCCCTTCATAATTAAAGTTAGTACATTTCAGAACTTTTCTCTGATTCTTTAGTACGGAGGAGGTAATTATTTTGAAGGAAGATGGGATGCCTTAAAGAAAAAAGAAACATGGGATTCCTTTTTGTCCTTCCACTCGCATTCTTTCATCCTCTGACCTGGAGCAAGATTATATATGGGTATAAACTAGAAGTTCAAGGAATCTCCCCCAGGAATTCAAAGTAAGGTGGGGCTGAATAGCAAAGATTAAAAGTTTGGTTGCCAAGAAACTAGTTCTTTATCCTTTTTTAAAGTTTCATTTATTTATTCACTTACAGTACTAGGGATTGAACCCAGAGCCCCACACATGCTAGGAAAGCACTCTATCACTGAGCTACACCCCTGGTACTGAGAGTTGAGTTTAAAATCATTCTTGAACACTGATCCTAAAACTGCTTGGACTGAAGGAGGTAGAGTTTGGGCATGCATTGCTCTGGCATTCTTTTGGCAGTGGAAAGAACCACTGGGTCAGGAGGTAATGGCACAAAGTTGTTTTTGGTTTGAGGCTCCTAACTTTGTTTAGTGATGGCAGTATAGGACTTAGCAGAACTTTCAGGGCAAATTTCTTAAAGACTTTCTG
>PVLD010022393.1:0-29412 GCA_004027595.1 Dinomys branickii
CAAGGACTGGCCCAGCTCAGTGAAGGGAGCGCAGCCCAGTCTTCTCTTACCTCGGGCAGTTCCTCCTCCACAGCCTGCTCAATGTCATCGCTGAAGGACAGCTTGGCATCAGCAATGGCGCAGTAGTGCCGAGTCCACTTCTAGAATGCAAAGCTGGCATTAGCCTCCCCCAAAGCCAGGCATGTCAACTCAGGGCCGGGCACCCTGCAGGGCATCACCCCAGCTATCCCTGGGGACTCCCCTCTCCCAGATTCATGCGCTTACAGTGATTTCATGGAATTTGTTCCCCTTTGAGACATTTCCTTTTGAAAACATTTAAGTGCTGGCTTCTTTTGTCATTTCAGGAGTGTTACCATCAGTATGTCTAGGAACAGAGTCAACTTAATTCTCAATTTCCACTGCATATTTAATCTGTGGCCCTTTGTGAAGAACTGGATTATTTGGGGCACTCTCCTATCTTTTCCAACTTCATCTGGTTTTTAAAGACTTTCTGGATTTTTCAGCCAGTTGGTCTCAAAGACTTTCTGAAACATTTAATTGTGACCTAATTATTTATTTAAATGTTAACCATTTTTGCATATATTTTATTTTTATATTTTTACCTAGGATATATGAACAGCCGTGTAAAAATATACTCAAAAGGACTAACATGCTAGGCTAAGGGACAGGAGAAGGCAGCAGAGCTTGAAATGCCTTTCTCTCCTCAAAAACTAAGATTGCTGGTGCCACTCTGTCAGATCGGGAGTCACCAGTGAGTTGGGCCACCTAAGTGCATGTGGTGTTCTGGACTGGAAATATGACATTAGCAAACAAGGTGGTAAAACAGAAACAAGGTCTGTAAATGGGCCCGTGGGATTACCCCACTGACAGCTTCCTCATGACGGGAATTCCACCATGGTTACATAGGATGGGGAAGCAAGGTGGAGGGTACATGGAAATTTTCTGTACTATTGTGTGGGTATAAGTACCTATTACGGTGCATATAAAATTACTTCAAAGTAAAACATGAAGACTGCAGAAGAGAAAGGTTAATGATGAAGACTTGACTCATGGGCATGTGCCAGGATGTTCTTGGGGCTCTGCGGTGGGGTCTAAAGGGGCCGGGAGGTCAGCATCCATAGCAGGTGTGGGAAGGGACCCAGGCTCACCTGGTCGATGGAGTCCCACATGTACAGTTCACCCTGTTGCTTCTGCTCATCTTTTCTGTCCTCCACATTCACATCCACGTCACCTCGGGGGCCAAGCTTCTTATGCTAAGAAAAAATACATACGGCCTCTCTTAAAACCCAAGTTTCAGGGTCTTCAAGCCAGCAAGAATGCACGCTCATTGGCCAGCCCACAACACCACCTGGGCTTCGTACCTCGGTGCCTCTGCCCCACTGCCACTCCCTCTGCCTCGCTCCCCTCACAGCACCCTGGCCCTGCACCTGGGCACCTCCTCAGAGGAGCTCTCCCTGCCTCTCCGCCCAGCAGCTGAGCTCACCTTCCTGCTCCTGCTGCTCTCCAGCCTAGCTCCGCTTTACTGATCTGTCTTCTGTCTTCTCTGTGAGACCCTGAGCCCCAGGAAGGCAGGGACTTTGCTTTACTCCTGCTGAGTGGCTGTGCCAGGTCGGTGCCCAGCAGAGTGAGTGCTAGGTGGGCACACAGCGGGCCCAGAAATGGAGTGTGCCAGGAAGGGGGAGGGCAGACATGCAGGGTTCAGCCCAGCAACCCTGCTCTGCCATGTACTCTGTATGACCCTGGGCAGGCAGCCACGAGTTCCGAGCCTGGGGTCCTTCCTCAAATGACTTCAGATGCCACAGCAGGAACTGACAGACATGGAAGGAACATGTTATATGCATGCACAAAAGTATATGCAAGTGTCTTAAGTGAGGTGCAAATGATGTACAAACATATACCTGAGTGCTTGTTCCAGTGATATACACACACAAACACATACACATACACACACACACACACACACACACACACACACAGTCACTTCTGATTGGTGGATTCTGTATTTGTGAGTTCACCTACTTAGTAAGAATTATTTGTAACTCCAGATCAAATTGCAGAGCATTTTCAAGGTGACTCACAAACAGGTACAAAATGGGATATTTGAGTCACCCAGTGTGCACCAGCCCTGCTGATGTCAGACAGCATGACACTTTGCCTTTCTAGTTTCAGTTCTTGTAGAGCAAATGAGTGCCCTTCGTGATGTCTCTCTCACCATGTCTTTTGTATTTTGTTGGTGATTTCACCTTTTAAAATGGCTCTGAATGCCGGGCGGAGGTACTGCCCTGCATCCGAGGATAGGAAGCCCTGCTGTGCCCGATGGAGAAAGAGTGTGTGAGGTCAGCTTCCTTCACGCATGAGTTAGAGCACTGGGGCTGCCAGTTCCACATTAGCAAATCCACTAAATAAGATGTCTTTCAACAGAAGCACACACCAAACAAGGTCATGTGTTGACTGCTTGACAAAAACGTTGTAACCAGAGGCTCAAAAGACCCTAGCCCTGCATTTTCCTTGCGGGGAACAGAACAGCTCAGCTGCTTGCTAATCAGTGTAGTGGGCAACTTTCTGGACCCTAATTCCATGAATAAAGTGGGGGAGCAGCTGTATGTGCAGACACACAAGTGTCCCACCAACGCACATGCGCAGTACGCAAACACACACCTTCCCATGCAGTGGGGGAGATACCTGATGTATCAGAGCTCAGGAAAACCAAGAGAAATATGTGGAATCTGTATTGCTAGGCTGAAGAGACCAGATACGCAGTGATTTATTGAGGTTTGAGTTTATTTCTTCCTCATAGGAAGGCAAATATTCTAGGACTTTTGAGCTCTGGCCCACAGGTGATTCAGAGCCTGGGGTCCTCACATCCTGCTGTACCATCTCCCAAGGCAGGTGTTTCAACTTGGGTCCCACAGACCTCAAAGAACCTGTGGTTAGAATTTGGAGAGGAGAGGATGTGCACTTGAGTGGGAAAAGGCTCGCATCTGATCTTCATTAAGCTGTATGTAAAATTGAACACTTCCTTCCATGGTGAACACTGGCGGCCACGAGGGCCTTGTCAGCAAAAGTCGGGGTATTTTCGTTCGCATTTACACTTGCTGCAGATATATCATAATAACACTGTGCTTGTCAGTACTTGGGAATTATGGAGGTTATTAGATCTGCCTCTGAATCTTATTTAAGATGTTAATGTGGAAGCATGTCGGTTAGCATATTCCAATTATTTTATTTAATGTTAATAATTGTATTTCAATATAATTGACTTCCCCCCTCATCGTGTGCATTGCTGACTGCTGAGAAGGGGCTGTAGTGCTCCCCAGATTTCACAGCACAGACATGAAGAGGACTGTCTGCTCCAGAGCATTGCCTTTGTGCAGGGTAAAGCTGGGCTCGGTCATCTCTGAGTTTCAGTTTGCAGGAAGGGTTTGTGTTTAGGGCCAATCATTTCCTGCAAGTGAGTGCATGCCAGTTGTTCATGTTCCTTCCATGTCTGTCATGAGAGCTCAGTCACAGGACCTGCTGTGGAATCTGAAGTCATTTGAGGAAAGACCTAAGGCTCAGAAAGCACAGTTGCCTGCCCAGGGTCACATAGCGCACAGCTGTGCTGAACCCCAAGTGTCTGCCGCCACTCCTCCTTGCCAACTCCATTCTTGGGCCCACTGTGTGCCCACTGAGTGCTCACTGTCTTCTGGGCACTGTCCTGGCACAGCTACTCAGCAGGAGAAAAGCAAGGTCCCTGCCTTCCTGGGGTTCAGGGACTCACAGAGAAGACAGAAGACAAACAGGTACAGCAGAGCTAGGCTGGAGAGCAGCAAGGGTGGAAAGGTGAGTGATAAGTCACGAGGCAGCCAGCCCTCTCATGGGAAAACTTTAACTCTCAATATTTCTCTCCTTCCCTTACCTGTTCCACTTCAGTTCCCCTCGGCCACAAAAGCCAGCCCCGCCCTCATCTGCTTTGGCAGGACTGTGAGGAACATTATACCTCGCTCAGTTTGTTCTGGCCTGAGAACAATCCACCCCTGCTTGGACTGTTCTGGCCTGTGGAAACCATCCCCCCCACCCCCTCAGGCTGTTCTGGTCCAGTGACACCCACCCTGATAAAGAGTTTTAAAAGCCCATACTTTGCTCAGCTCGGGGGCTGCCTTGGTCCGTTAGGCAGCCTGCTACTCCCTGCTTAGTAAAGACTATTCTTGTGTCAGAAGGTCTGGTCTGGTTCCATGTGGGTCTTGGTTCTATCAGTGAGCTCAGCTGCTGCACTGAGAGGCAGGGAGAGCTCCTCTCAGGAGATGGCCCAGGTGCAGGGCCCCGTGCGCTGTAGGGGGAGCCAGGCAGATGGAGTGGCAGGGAAGCAAAGGCACTGAGATGCAAAGCCCAGATGATGTTGTGGGCTGGCCAGTGAGCATGCCTCCTGCTGGTACGTGCAAGTATGTGTATGGGTGTGTTAGCATTTTCTCTGTGCCATTTTAAAGAGGGGGTGATGTCCTCCACATACCTTCTAAGAACAGGACCTCTTCCCCGTGTGACTGCACGACCACCATTATCAGCCCCCAAACACTGTCATCAGTCCACTATCACTGAAGATATAATCCCAACTCAGGCTTCCTCAGTTATCAGAGAAACAGGACACAAGGTGACCTTTTCTCATCTAGAATACATGGGAAGCTTGTGCAATGCATTTATTATGAAGCAAAATTACTTTAAATGCATCTTACGTCACTACAAGTAAGAAACAACATCACTAGGTGGGAAAAAAAGTAAATTAAAAAATAAATGAATAATAAAATAAAAATTTTCTTTAAAAAGTAAATGTGAAAAAATATAACGTTTAAAGCAAAATTAGCCAGACGTAGTAGCACACACCTATAATCGCAGTGCTCAGGAAGCTGAGGTAGGAGAATTGTTGTGAGTTTGAGGCCAGCCTGGGCTACAAAGTGAGCTCAAGGCCAGCCTGAACTGCATAGTGAGAACCTGTCTCAAAAAACAAACAAACAAAAGAGAGACAGACAGAGAGAGAGAGAGAGAGAGAGAGAGAGAGAGAGAGAACAAAATTACTTAGCCCCATTTTGTCTCAAGACAACCCTGGTCCCTGGCAGACCTGGGAGGTGTCGAGTTGAGCAAGTGCCTGTCCTGGTCCACACGGCCCAGAAAAATCCAGCAGCTAAAGCACTGCTGGGAAGCTCAGCACCAAAACTCAATGGGCAGCTGAAGCCAAACTAACTGCTGCTGCTTATAATCTTTTGTAACTTAAAAGAAATATTCATCTATTTCCCTGCAAAAATATTAACATATTTGGTTATGGGCTCTATACTCATAGGTGCCTGATGATTCAAGACCCCTTTCAAGCAGGAAAAGTTCCTCTAGATGGGGACAGGACCACATCCTCTGAATGAGTTGGAAGGGCAGGACTCAGAGGCCCCTGTGTCCTTCGGTGCCAAAGCAAACTTGGAGAGAGAAGTTAGCCATGGTTGGGTGCTGACTGCCCAAAGGCCTGAGTACCAAAGGCTTGGTCCCCAGGATGGTGCTATCAGGAGGAGGTGGGACCATCAGGAGTGCCTACCTAGCAGATCTCTGCAGGCCACTGCAGATGTGCTCACAAGCACACGGGGGCTCTGGCCCCTTCCTCCTCTCGCTCCCTGGCTCATAACGTCAGGGGTTTCACTCTGGCATGGTGTAGGCTCCCAACAAGAGGCCCATCAGTCACAGCCTGGAGCCTCCAACACTGTGAGCTACAGTGAAACTCCTCCCTGCATGAGTCAGTGGCCTTGACTATTTTGTTATAGTGCTGGAACACTGACAGCACCTGAGTGGCAATTTCACTGTCTCTAAACCACAGCCCTGTGGCACTTGGACACCTGGTGGAGCCAGCTGCATGGAGAGGACGCAGAAACGGAGGCCGAGCAGGAAAAGAAGTTCACACCTTCAGTCTCAGTGTGACTCCTCTACCCAGCCCAAGGAATACATGAAATAAGTGCACTGAAAATAATGATCGTATGTGCTGGCCAGTTAGCATCTACCAAGCGCGGTGCTAAGCACTCAGAATAAGTCACCCCGATTAGACTTCACCACAGCACTGGTGGTTAACAGTGCTGGGCTCAAACTCAGAGAGAGGGAGCCCTGGACCCATTCTGCTGGGTGCTACCGGCAGTGCTTAAAAGGCCACTGTCACTCCACAGAGGCCACAGAGAGCCCCTTGCCAGCCCTCGGCAATAACTCTGGGTAAAATGGGAGTCCAGGGCTCCAGTGTTTAGGAGAAGCGAGCAGGTGACATGTGTCTGTCTGTTGTCCAAACTTAGCTGCTCTCCCCTTAAAGGCAAACCACCAACTGACCTCGAGGTAACAAAGGCGTGGTCTCTGATGGCCTGCACGATGTCATCCAACTTGATCTTGGTGGTCCGAGTCCAGCCATGGTAGATGATGGGCTTCCCGTCAGGCCCGTCCCAGCAGTCCACTAAGGGAAAGGCGGAAGCATCAGCCCCAGCAGGCGGGTCGGCCCTCGGTACCAGGACTCAGACTCAGGGCGGCTGCCAGGAGCACGCAGGGCTCCCTGTGCACACAGTCGCTTGGGCGCTGCCACGGCGCAACACATTTCTCTGAGAGAAATGAGCGCTAGTGCCACAGCTGTAATCAGATACTCAGACTGTGATCAAATACTCCCCTGATGGAGTTGATCAAAGGCCTCTGACGGCAACACCCACCATGGGAAGAGCAGAAAATGACCCTCAGAAGACACGGACTTGAGTGAAAAGCTGCGCTGTCAGGACGAGAGCCCAGAGCCCAGCACTCACCTCGTCTACAAACAAGAAAGGCTCAGCAGTCTCCCTCATGGTGTCAGCGATAAACTGCGTCATCCGCTCCCGGACTTTGTTGAGATCCTGAGCCCAAAGCTCCTGAAAAAGAGAAAGAACAAGAAATCACCAAAAAGAGAATGGACACAATTCTTCATCTCCCAGAATCCATCCGGCTGCAAGGAAAGACCACATTGTCAGCTAATTCTGAATTCACTGGACATCAAGCCCCATATATGGAGGCCTCATCCAGCTCATGGCCCAAGCCAAGTATCAGCAAATGTTTGCTGCAGAGGCCACAGAGCGAGTATCTTAGGCTCCACAGGCCATAGTGTGGAAAGTGTGCTACCACGCATCCCTGCACTGCACAGCCAAAGCCACCCCAGCCAAGACAAGAGCAAATGGTGCCAATCAGTGCTAAAAAGAGCCGTTTCCGGGATGGAACTAAGAAAGACAGCAGACAATTGATGACTTGAGTGATGCCAATAGCTGCTCGCACCCCTCACAGGCACCCTGAGTTTCACTGCCTGAAAAAGAGAAATGTAGCCAGGTGCGACGGCACTGGCCTTTAATCCTAGCACCCTGGGAGGCTGAGGCAGGGCGATCACAAATTCAAGTGCACCCTGGGCAACTTAGTGAATCAGCAAGATCCTGTCTCAAAAGAAAAAAATCACAAAGGACTGGGATGCACCTCAATGTTAAGGCCCTGTGGTCAACCCCAGTACCAAAAAGCGATGCAAAATGATGCCAAACAACCTAATGGAAACCAGGGCCCAGACCTTCCAAAATGGGCTCACAGCCTGCAGAATTCTCCCTGGCGACGCTGGGCAGTAACCTAGCCTTTTCTAACCAAGGTTCCTTCAGCTGTGACAGCGGTGGGGGTGACCACAGCAGTGCTGTGTGGTGCCGTGATGGTGAATGAGGTGCACTCAGGAATGCGTGACATAGTGTGCAGTGCACAGAAGGTCCTCAGAAATGTATGTCATTGCCACAGCCATGCAGGAAGGGGACACAGGAGGTCAGGAACCTGCCTAACATGCAATGATGGTGTTATGGTTTATACATTGTGTCAACTTGGGGAGTCTAGAGGTTTGGCTGAGTGACTCCGCAGGAAGCCAAGGTGCTTACTTTGTATACATCCTGAGCCTGTGGAAGAGGAGGACAAGGAGACTGTGTGAGAGCTACACTCCCTCTGGGTGGGGGTAGCCTGTTTACAAGGTAAGGGAGAAAAAGAGGCTGCTTGCAGCCATTCCTCCCTTTTGCTCTTGTGGTTTTTGCTGTGTTCTGCTGCCATGAACATTCATCCTCTGCCATGTGACACTCTGCCTCTGAGCCAGACAACTATGGACTGAAACCTCTACAGACTGTAAGCTAAATAAACCTTTCCTCCCTTCATTTTTGGCATTGGGTATTTTGTCTCAGCGACAAGAGAAAAGTAACCAAGACAGAATTTGGTACCAGGAGTGGGGTTGTTGCTGTTACTATACCTGACCGTGTGGTTCAAGAGCCTTTGGAAATTGCTTGTGGGAAGAGTTTGGAAAGGTTTGGAGATGTCTGGTCAGAGCTCAGAAGACCAGAAAGCTGATAGAAATCCTGCCAGTAAAGACCAGGTTCAGGAGGTTTCTGTTGGAAAGAAGGACTGCATTGGTTGTTGGGCTCCAGATGGTGTATGTTATGGCTTGGCAGAAAGTTTGTCTACATTTTGCTCATGTCCAGAGACTTTTCCTGAGACTAATACTAAGGGTGGCAGTGAACTAATTAATCTGGCAAAAGAAATTTCAAGGCAGTCGAATATTGGGGCAGTGGCACGGTTATTGTTGGGGGCTTTTAGCCAAATTTATATTGACAATCAAGAGCAAAGAGCCCACCAGGATGATTTAAAACATTGTGTTTGGCCAGAAGGAAAGCTCCACTAAAGCTGTGGACTGCAAAGATAAGCCTGAGGGGATCTCTATTGCTGAGAAGGAAGCCAAAGAGCACCATTTTCCAGAATGGCAGCGGCAGCTGCACCAGGTTCCAGAATGGAGGCCACATAGAGAATTTGCCCATCAGAATTGGATTCAGTGTGCCCAGTGATCCAGGCACTCGATCCCTATGGCCAAGAGTGAGAAAAGTTTGGCTACTGCTCAAAGTGGCAGCAGACCTTGGCATCATCCACGTGGTCCTGGCTTTAGGTGCAAGGAAAATGCGAGAGTTCTGGTGTTAAAGAGGCTTCCACCCAGATTTCAGAAGGCCTGGGAGGCCAGGCAGTGTGCCCCTGAGAGGGCAATACGTGAGGCTGTGAGTGTGAAGCAAAAGGTGCACTGGAGTCCTCAGAAGTTTAGAAAAGCCAGGAACATGGATTACCTGAGGAAAGCTGCAAGGAGGGAGCAAAGCAGGCCTAAGAGAGAAGCCATGGAGGCTGTAACCAGCAGAAGTGCCATAGGGGTGGACTCATGCAAGCCCTTTGGAGCTCACAATGTAAAACATGTTGCTTCAGATGCTGGATGTGGAATTACAAGACCCAGTGTTAGCCCTGCTGGATTTTGGACTTGCTTTGGTCCCAATGCTCTGTATCCCCATTTGTACCTTTGGGAATGGTAGTGTTTATTTTGTGCCTTTAAATGTTGGAGGTGTTTAATTTTCATTTGTATGGGGGCAAAGGATATGGTTCTAATATAAGCATGTCTTTGTATCTGGAAACTGGTTTAAGGAAATGTGTCTGATTGCCAAGTTGACAAGGGGTGGAATGTTATGGTTGATACATTGTGTCAACTTGGGGAGTCTAGAGGTTTAGCTGAGTGACTCAGGAGGAAGCCAGGGTGCTTACTTTGTACACATCCTGAGCCTGTGGAAGAGGAGGGCATGGAGATTGTGTGAGAGGTACATGCCCCGTGGGTGGGGGTAGGCTGTTTACAAGGTAAGGGAGATAAAGAGGCTGCTTGCAGCCATTCCTCCCTTTTGCTCTTGTTTTGCTGTGCTCTGCTGCCATGAACATTTGCCCTCTGCCATGTGCCACTCTGCCTTTGAACCAGCCAAGTATGGATTGAAACCTCCACAAACTGTAAGCTAAATAAATGTTCCCTTCCTTCAGTTTCAGTGTTGGGTATTTTGTCTCAGCAACAAGAGAGAAGTAACCAAGATAATGACGATCATTTTGTCCACTTTTCTCCTACCTCAGACCTGCCTCACCTCGTGGTTTTGCTCTATAAAAGTCCCTAGAAAAGACAGAGTCTGGGGCAACCCACTTGGGCTCCCTTCTGTCCCTCTCTTGGACAGAAGCTTTCTTTCCCTCAATAAATATATTCTGCTCTGAACCTCTGTTCCTAAAATTCATTCTTCAAGTTTAGAGAACACAAACTCATCCCAGATATTGTTCAGGTTGGGATTTTTATTTTCCTGTATCATAATCACCCATCTATCTAATCACTCATGCACCCATTCATTTATCTGTCCATCCACCCGTACACCCTTACCCACTCAAACATCCACCTAGTCATCTGTCCATCTGTCTGTACAAGCATGTATTCATCTGTCTTAGATACTTTTTTCACTAGTGAGACAAAATACCTGAAGTTAGTACATAAAGTTAAAGGAGAAAAGGTCTATTTTTGGCTCATACCTTATAAAGGTTTCAGTCCATAATCAGCTGGCTCCAAGGCAGGGTCGTGTGGCAGAGGCCACCACAGAAGAGAGACAGCTCATGGCAGGCAGAAGGCAGCAAAGCAGCAGCAAGCAACAGCAACAGCCCTCTTTCTGTCCCTTATGTTCTACCCAGGCTACACGGCCTTAGGGCAGGTGGCTCTCACACCCCAGGTGGGCCTGCTCTCCACACCTGGAACTGTGCCAAACCAATCAGTGGGCTAAGTGAGTAATCACACCCTCGATCCCAGGATCACACACTCTAGATTCGGCCACTTCCCAACACTTCCACCTGTGAACGCATGCAGAGTTAGACACAAGCCATGACACCACCCATCCATCCATCCGTCCGTCCATCCATCTGCCCAACACGTCCTTATCGAGAATTTACAGGGCCTGTTTATCAAGCATTGCTCATCATTCTGTGCTGGAGGTGAAGCCTATATATGTGGACATGAAACACCCAGCACCTATCACCATGCAGCTAAGACCAGGTAGGAAATTCAAGCACTAATGAAGCCTGTGTAGTCATTTAAGAGGTCCTCATGTCACATCCTGGATGCCAGGGGTACACCATAGACTCTGCTGTCAAGGAAGGCATACTAAGGAGGGGATGTGGAAGTTCAGCCTAAACAATAGGGAATAGCGGGCAGACAGGCACAGGTGGCACTCCGGGGGATGGGAGCTGCATGGCCATCTTGCAGCTGTGTGACAACCAAGGAAGAGCGGCTGGAGGTGAAGCCAAAATGCAGGAGAGCCCTGCTGAGGTGAGAGGCTGCAGTGGGGACTGAATGGACTCATCCAGGGGAGGGGCCCAGGGCCAGCTCACCAGGCAGGCTAAGGCATTTGTGCCTCCTCTGGCGGGTACAGGGGAGCCATGGCAGATGTTTGAGCAGGGCTGGACATGCCTACCTTGATGGTGCCCTGCTCTTGTTGCAGGTGGTGACTGTAAGTATATGGCACAACCTGGGAGCCACTGGGCGGGGTGGACGTGGGCAGTGGGGGTCCCAGGAGCTCTCATCACAGGTGGGTGGCAGGAGGAAGACTGCAGGGCTTTCCTTGCAGAAAGAGTCTGATTCCCTCGCAGGTTCCGAGGGACCCTAGGAGACCTCCGCTGCCCTCAGAAGTGGACACGCCTCTGTGCCCCAGGGTCCTGAGCTTGAGGCAACCCTAGGGGCTGACACACCTTTCCGGACCTTAGCCTTACATCTTCCATGTCCCTAAGTCTTGTCTGTCTCCCCAAACTCTGCCACACCATGTCATCAGGTGCCACTGGCAGGGGTGGTACCAAGCGGCCTGTTGCTAGGCAGCAGTTCCTGGGTGTCTACTGCATGCCAGGCACTGTTTGGAGGCAAGACAGTGATCAAATCTGGCCAAGTCCCTTCCTGGAAGATCAGTAGAGTGGTCGGCTGTAACAAGTGTTGTGGAGGAAGCAGCAGGGGATGAGGAGCAGAATCTCTGCAGGGCAGGGAAGGTCCCACGAGGAGACATGGAGCCAGGGTCTGAGGAAGAGAAGGTCCTGCCGGGACGCTGGGCTGGGACCAGTGCCGGAAGGAGCAGGACTCCTGAGGGGAACGAGCTCCACTTTGGGAACTGCAGGGAGGCCCAGGAGCAGGGACACAGGTGTCCAGGAGGCCGACCCAGCAGAGCCAGGTGTGTGCGGGCTCTACCCTCAGGGGCACGAGTGGGCCACAGCAGGGTGGGTGTGTGCACAGGGCCATGAGGTCTCAGCACCCAGGTCTCCACCCATCGCTCCGCACCCTGCCCAGGCAGCACGAAAGCTGCGGCTCCGTGGGGCACAGGAAAGCCCCTACGACTTCATATACCTCCAGGGACTTAGCTGGGAAGCCACGTATGTCAGCTTCGAGTATCCAGGGTGGGTCCTCCAGGAAAATCCCCTGTGGGTGGGACCGATGCCAGCAAGTCTATGACCGTCCTTGGCCGGCTTCTGTCCCCACTGGGGCCTGTGAGCTTTCTCCAGGGAAGTCTGGGTTGAGGAGGAACAGCCAGAGGCTTCCAGTCCCAGTGGAGGGCATGGTGGGGGTGGCTTTGGGGCAGCCAGGCCTGGCTTTGAGGTCCTCCTGCCTCCCTGTGGGACCTGAAGAAAGTGACTCCCTGAGCCTCGGTTTCCTCATCTATGGAATGAGAATGAGGGTGAGGGATGGGTTAGGAACTCAGAGAATTCCCAAGATTTTTCCGGAGCCAAATATGGTGGCACATGCCGGAGGCTGGGGCAGGATTGTAGGTTCAAACTCAGCCTGGGCAACAGAGCAGCTTAGGCTGACCCTGTCTTTAAAAAGCCTGGGAATGCAGCTCAGTGACAAGGTCCTGGGTTCAGTCCAAGTCCCACCACACCACACCACCTCAAAAAAAAAAAAAAAAAAAAAAAGAGGAAAGAATGAATTTCTCTGGGAGTTAAGAATTTAATCTTCGGGGAAGCTGGCATCTTCCCATGCTTCTGGCTGAGTCATGGAGGTGGAGGATGCGACAGACTTGTGAGCAACTCCACATCCTGCCCATGGGGGGGCAGGCCGACCCCCCAGGCCAGCTTTGGATATTAAGCCTCTGCAGCCATGCAGAAGACACAGGTTGGCTCAGTGATCTGCGGGCAATGTCACAGAACTTAGGAATTACTGTGCCAGGGACCCACTTGTTCATCTTGCAGTGACGTGGATGGCCCTGGATCCCACCATGGAGTCAGCCACTTTAGAGCTGGGCGAAGGAGCCAGAGTATGTAGAACACAGAGATAAAGCTACCCTGGAGCAGGCAGGTGCTGCCAACCCATGAGGATACCATGCTACCAAGGACCCAAGGGGACTGAGCCAAGCCCTGGAGTGTCTGTCACATGACCCAAGCTGCAACACTCTCAACAAAAATGTACACACAGACTCACTGACTAGGATGTTTGAGTTCAGCCAGTAACCAACCGGTCACATTCAAACCAGCCCACAGACATTGGTGTTGATCTGGCATAACAAAAACATCTTACATTCCAAAATGGGCTGCTAGGGGGCTGGGGATATAGCTCAGTGGAATAAGCGCTTGCCTAGCAAGCGCAGGGTCCTGAGTTCGATCCCCAGTACCGAAAAAAAAAAAAAATGGGCTGCTGTTGAGACACCTGAGTCTCCATATTTTAAAAACAAGCACTTCTTGGGGGTTCCCAGTTCCTTCCTGTCAGGTGATGTGTCCACCCGCACTTACAGGTGAACTGAGGTAAGCGCATGGGACAGCTAGGCTGGGGAGACTCCAGGAATTCGCAGGGCCCTCAGGCCCCCGGGGAGGGAAGCTACACTGCACCTGGCCTCCTCTGGTCATCCCCAGCCTCAGCAGGGTCCTTCCACCCCCTCTCATGCCAGCTCTGTGAGTCTGCCGGTCCTCAGCCTCCCTCCAGAACGTCTGCAGGATGGGGAAGGGCAAGGCCCTGGCCACCAGGGTCCAGTCAGAATAGGCACAGAGACAGAGTAAGTGCTTCCCCCCTGCCCTCAGCTCCTCAGACTGCCTCGCCCTCAGGTAACCCTGTGGGAATATTCAGGATCCTAGCTGCAGCCTGAGAAGGAAGGCAGGCCTGGAGGAGGGCAGAAGGCAGCTCTTCAGCGACAGGCCTTGCAGAAGCTGCCAACGATGCGGGAACCACTAGCTCAGCAGCTCCGGGAACCAGGGGGAATGGATGCAGGCAAAATCCAGGCACAGGTGACATGCCTGTGAGGTCCCTCAGGGCCTCTAGCTCCCTCTGATCTGACCTCTTGGTCTCGTCAAAGTATGTCCAGTGCCCAGACTCAAGTTACCTCTCCACGGAGAGACAGCTTATAAGGCATGCATGTGTCATCAGGAAAACACAAGTGAAAAAACCAAGGTCGAAAGTAGGCATGGTGGCGCATGCCTGTACTCCCAGCACTCGGGAGGCTGAAGCAGGGAGCTTGCTGCTGAGTTCGAGGGCCAACCTGGGCTACATAATGAGTTGGAGGCCAGCCTGCGCTACATTGTGATTTCAAGGCCAGCCTGAACTACATAGTGAAAGCCTGTCTCAAAATGGCAACAAAACAAAACACCTTGAGGCAGAGACACACTCCTTTTAAAATGGCCAGAACGCAGAACGCGGACGACCCCACTGCTGACAAGGAGGGAGTCATCTCTCCATGAAAGATACATACTAAATGTTACCCTCAATTAGCCCTCGCCAAAAAGAAAAGCCCTGGGAGACTAGCTTCCCACACTACTCGGGGCGTCACGCTGCAACGCGAGCAGCCAGCACACCAGCAAAGCAGGGAGCCAGCTCCAGATCTGCTTTGCCGAAAGCCAGCCCCGGCCTACCGGAAGTTACGTCATTTCCTCGCGTCCCCCTACAGAGCGTTGGTTCCAAAGGCGCGCTTCAGTGTTTTCCTGCTGATCTGGCTCAGCTTCTTATCCCGCACCACTTCAAGAACCAGAAATAGGAGTAGGAGATTGGCCGCCAAGATAGCGAAAGCGTCGGAGCGCATGCGAAAGTAGGAGGATGTGTATTCGGGCGCCGCAGGCCGGGTGCGACCTGGAGACTTAGCGCGGGACGGCCCCTGGGACGTGGGTGCGGGGATCCGCAGCCATGCAGACCACTCCCTTCCGGGTCTGCAAGGCCCGGCCGCCCTGGCCGCGAGCCCCTGCCTCGTGAAGAGCACCAAATCGCGCTGCTTTTCCTCCTCAGGCCCGGAGCCCTGCCCTCGTTTACCCGCTCTCTTTGTCTCCGCTCTGAGGCAGGGGTCGGGATGAGGTCAGTGCAGAGGCCCCTGGCTGAGGCTCTGTCCGCGGCGGGGGTGGGGGGTGGGGGGGGTGCGGATCCAGGAGAAGGCCCTGAACTCTTCCGAACTGCTCTCTGAAGAGGTGGAGAAACCGCACAACCTCACTGAAGAGGGAGACACGCATGGGATTTAATACCCGAAGACCCTACTAAAGTAGTTGAGGATGCCCCCACTATCGGGTCTTCACTTCTCTCCCTTGCCCCTAGACCTGCGGGGGTCGGGGCTGACCCGGGAGTCCAGCGTGGTTTTATGTGGCTGCTGCTCACAGACCTCCTTCAGCTAGGGCGAAGGTGATGGCCTGAGTTTATTGAGTGTTTGCAGTGTGCCAAGCTGTCCTGGCTTTCATCCTCACGACAGTGGGAGATTGGTAGATTTGCCATTCTCACTGGACTGAGGGGAAGTGAGAGACTTAACAGGTTACATGGAGCCACACAGCCATGATGTCCTGTAGAGTTGAGTCTAACGGGATGACCCCAACTCAGTGTTCTTGGCCACATTACTCTGTCTACTTTCCTCCTGAGTCACTCACTGAACTCACTTACCGCTCCTAGGCTTCTTGACCAGTTCCTTGCACAGAATCTGCAGCCAGAGACTCTGGGCTTGAATCTCACCTCCACAACAGCTATCTGGGTGGCCTCAGAGGAGCGGCTCCTGCTTGCTTTGGTGTGGCACAAGGAATCAGTTCATCTGCATGGCCTCTTGAGAGCAGTGCTTGGCACAAAGGAAGCAATCAGCACATACATGTGAAGTCTCATTTGTAGTCACCTTTATCGGGTTAATAACCCTTAGTTATTGTGGGCTGACCAGGCCTGAAATCTCCCAAAGGAGTAGACTGCCAAGGCTTAAATAAGTGAGACAATTGAAATTATATTAGGGTTCCAGGAGGATTCAACCCTCTCACAGAATTCAAGATTCTCTGTTTTAAAATCTGAAATTCCCTAGGCAGCCGTACTTAGTAGGTTTTCAAACAAAGGAGTGGAATACTGAAGAAAAGGCAGGAATCTGGGCAGGTTTTGAGAATCCCTTTAGGGACTTATTCAAGTAATACTTTATGTTAATTTAGGAGAACAATGTTAACTCCAGGAAGGCCTTCACCACAGGAGTGAAATGCCTGCAGCTGCAGTCTCCTGTCAATTAATTGGAGTTGGAGACAGAGGTCTTTATTTGTGGTCTTGTCTTGTCCTTGGAATCCTCATGGCTTCAGTTACCATTACAGCCCTCAGCAGGGACCAAGGACTCAAGTAAACATGGAAAACCAATGGGTTAATTTAAGTCCTGCTCAGAGCTGCTTCCTAGTGGTCTCCATCATGTGTTCACAACTCCCAGTAGCCATTGATCAAAACAATGCCTTCCCTGAAAAGAGCGAGCTTGTCTGGCCTGGGACCTGGCACACTGTCCTTATTCTATAAAAGCAAACCTTTAACTTCACTGGTGGTCTAATTAGGTCATGTTCTCTCCAGACTGTCTTTTTTTTTTTTTTTCAGACATGGTCTCACTGTATATGTAGTTCAGGTTGGCCTTGCCAATGGTGGCCTCGAATTCACAGCAATCCTGCCTCAGCCTCTGTAATGCTGGGATTACAGGCATGTCCTTTTCTCAGCAACTGCTGTGTCACATAACACAACCTAATCATGGAATGATAGTCCCATCTTTTCAGAGCCCTGGGGATTTTGGGGAAGCGCACAGAATCTTGCTAGTACAGAATCACTTACTTGATCACTTCTTTCTGCTCTGGTCTCTGCCTCCCTCCTGGTGACTGAGGCTTCCCCAAGGTCAAGTTGACCACTCTAGAGTAGTAGAGCAAAGTGTTCTTGGTGCACAGGCATTGTAGTCTGGTGAGATTTGTCAGTGTGGAAGGCACGGGAGGCCGCTGGGGTAACTGCAGGAAGTGGATGAGGTGAGAGTTCAGGGTGCTGAGCCTGTCCTAATGAGTGAGGGCTGGCACTCGCCTACCCCTCTGCCTTCACCGTCTGTGTGGGAGGTGCCAACCAAGCTTGTCCCCAACAGGAGACATTGTGAGACCCCTTGTCCTGTGCCAGTGGGTTAACTGCAGGGGTGGTCTTCTGGTGGGTGGCAGTGCCAGCTGTGAGCCAGCACCAATACAGTTGCTCTGCTTCTCATGCCGGCCCACTCTGTCCTCCTCGTCCTGCAGCAGTCCCTCTTCCAGGCCTTTCTGTGCAGTTTCTTCAGTAATAGGTCTGAGTATGCTGTGCAGTGTGCTGTGTGTTAGGATTACTTGTCCATGGGGCAGTCATCAGGTCTACTATGCAGCAGGAGCAGGGTGATGGGCACTGCTGTGTGCTTTCCTGAGCGTATCCCCTGGGGGAGCCACTTTGAATGCCATGCGCCCCTTCCTAAGGGAGTGGATGCTACAGGGCAGCAGTTGCACCTAAAGACTCAGACAAACCATCTCCACAAGGAGGCAGACACAGGGTGGCTGTAGTAGTCTTGCTTATTGAAAGAACACCAAAACTGGAATTAGCCAGATGGCCTTGAGCAGGAAGGTGGATAACTAAGCTGTGAAGGAGGAGTAAATGAGTGGTGTGCTGAGCCTTGCTGGGCTAGAAAGCAAGTTGCTTGAGAATACACACTGTATCAGTCAGAGTTTTACTAGAGAAAGTTATAATACAAGATATACAAATGTGTAAGAAATTACAAGATTGGCTTACCACAGTCAGCCACAGCGTTGGATGAGGGAGTGTGCAGAAGGTGTCAGCACACTGGAGACCCAAGCATTCAGTCCAGTGTATGGAGTTCACCACAGTGTTCCATGTAAGTCTGTATCAGGAGGCCCATGGGTCTGTGACAGAAGGCTGAGGAGCCGGCACCAGAGGGCTGGAGGATCCAAGGTGGAAGCCGAAGAGTCTGCACTAGAAGCGAGGCGAAGACACCCAAGCTGAAGGTGAAGACGAGCTCCCTGAAGAGCGGAAGCCACTGTCCTTCCCCATTTCCCTTTTATGTCATCCAGGTGATGAGCTTCCCCAGGCTGGCTCCGCTACACCCTCGGGTGTAGAATTGCTGAGCCCATTTAGTTAAGCTTCTAAACTTCTCAAGTTGACAATCAACCACTACACACAGTATAGCACCATTTGTTGAAATTTAAGAATGGAGAGCAATTCTGCATATCACTTGAGGATGTGCACAGGGCAGTAAGAATATAAAGAAGTGCTTAAGCATAGCAAACCTGTTTCGAGACAGGGCTTCCTCCTGAGGCGTAGGGGTTCCCGTGCAGCATCAGCTTCCTGGGTGATGCTGTGTTCCTTAAGCTGGTGGATGTACAGAAGAGTCTTCCTTTCATTTGATACCTCCCTGGACATGTTAAGTGTTTCACAACTTTAAAATAACATCTGGGGTGTACTGCAGTGAGCACCTCTAACCTGCAATGGATGATGCTACCCAGCCCGAGACTGAGGGGCAGGGAAGAGATTCCTAGGAGGTGACAATTCAGCTCCCAGAAACCATGAGAGTCCAGTGTTGCTATCAGAATGGGAGGTAGGCAGGCAGGGAAGTGTTCGGGAAGTGTCTGTAGGTGCAGGAAAGACGTGTGCTTGCTTCAGGCCTGCAGAAAGTGATGACAAGCTCTGTGGGACAGGGAGAGGGGGGTGAGGAGGATGGAGGGAGAGGGCAGGTCACATTTCTCACCCTGAATAGGGTGAGAGTGCTAAGAGTTCAAGAGGAAATGGGGAACTTTCCAGTGCCAGGCAGGCCATCACTAGGTGGGCAGGCGTGGGTGTCAAGAGGTGGTTGAAGGTGAAGTGAAGTCAGGTGGGGCTGTCTATACAGAACACCCTTTGGGAGGCTGAGGGGTCTATCATGAGGTCACCCTGGGTAACGCTTACATTGGAACCTGCAAGCAGACTGCCTCTGAACTCAAGCTCTGAACCTGTCAAGCTTAAGAGCCCTGAATGTTTTTTCCATGTGTCAGGTTCAGTGCGTTGTGACCCTGGGTTCCATGGTCTCCCACATGGGACCACCTGTTCCCTGAAGGATTAAACTCAGGAAAGTGGAACTGACCTCTGCACCCAGAGCCTTAGCTCACTGGCAGGTTGTCCGTCGGCACAAAACCATGTACATGGGGAAACACTTGTGGCAGACAAGGTGTGCTCAGGAATTCACTTGCTGTGCATGCAGCTGCAACAAGTTGTTTCTGGGCCGGTGTCAAACACGTGGCAGGCAGCTTTCCACTGGAAGGGTTCTCTGGGATATATGCAGAAAAATCCCTGACAGCGTCCTCATCACAGCACAGCCACCCCATTTACACTCCCCTGGTTTCCTTCTAGCTTCAGGATATCCTGAGTTGTCACCTGTGGCCATGCCCCAAAGCTAAGTTCTCATTGTGTTTCGTCCTCCTTTCTCTGCTGCGCATTTCAGGTTTACCACTGAACATCTGACCTCAGATGGAAAGCCTGTAGAGCAGTTCCCCATCCCAGACCTCGGGCAGTGTGAAGGAACTGCAGAACCAGGATGGACCTGTGAGACACCAGGAAAACCACGCAGAGTGGCTTGTTCTGGCCAAGAACCTCACCCTGTAGCTCGGCCCAGGTGCGGTTATGGCAAGCTAATCCTCTTGATTTCTGCTTGCTCATCTCACAAGGCTGTCAGTAGGCGCTGTGTTGTAGTTACGGTTTTCGGGTACGGAATCTGTGAGTGTCCTTTCAGAGGCTCTTGTCTCTCAGGGTTTCACTGGGAATTGGATGTCATAGAATGTGGTCAGGGGATTCGGGTTAAAATGAAGAGCACGCCCACCACAGAAATGATAGGATGGGTAGGGAGGGTATTAGGAAGGTGCCAGGGCGTGGATGTTGTGGCACTGGCTGGTTCTGCCTTATGTTAGTAAAAGCAGGCACGGGGGTGGGGGCCAGGGTGAGCTGTGGATCTCCTGACCCTGTAGTCCATCTCTGTGACCCAAGTGAGGAGTATCCAGGGCTCTGCCAACCATCATCCATGTGAACTTGGCCCAGCACAACTCAGCGTAAGCCAGGAAATCATCCCCAAATAGGTGCATTTTGCATGTAGGGCAGCACATCACCCCGGAGTGTGTGTACGTCTGACACAGAGGGCATTCAGTACACTTGCCTGTGTCCCTCTGAGAATCCACGTCCATTCGTGTCCCTGTGCTGAGGTAGGCACTGGAGTCATGGGTGCAGGGGTACCATGCAGCGACCACCTGGACCTTTGTGAATTTGCTTGCAGAGCCCTGTAGGAGGGAGTACAGGAGGAGGAGATGCAGTCCCTGGACTCCAGGTGACAATGCATGGTCAGGGCCATGAGCAAGTGTGATGGGAGGTGGGTTATGTAAACATTAAGTCCTGGGGTCAGCAATGGCCAAAGATTTCACCGTAAAGGGTGAGAGAAACTGATGGATGGCTGTGGCGTCATGCACCCATCCAAAGACACTCATTTTCCTCTGGGTACTTGAGAGGGCTTCTGGCCTCAGAGAACTAAGCAGTCTTAGGGCCTTCTTACCCTAAAAGAACCCTCTTACCCTCTGAAAGGTTCAGTCAGGATTCCATGCACAGTGTGTGTCTCAGCTGTTGGCCTGAGCATGTGGGCACCTGAGGCACAGCAAGGAAAGTAGATGGAGCAGCCACAGAGAAACATGTCCTGTCCTACTACTGATACAGACAAGTTCAGAAGGTGCAGGTTCTTTTGCAGTCTTCCCTGCAAGAGCCTGCAGTCTCCACAGCCTATAAAATTCCCCGCTGTTCCTGCACACGGTGGCCCCTGCTATGGTTCTCACCGTGACCTCCCTGTCCTGACTGCGCTGCAGAGGGAAGTTGTCTCTCCTTAGTAGTGTGATGTCTGCATGTGGCCCGAACAGGGGCTGCGCTCTCTTCCCTGTGCTTTCTTTTGTCTGCCTGCTTCTCTGTCTCTGTCTCTGTCTCAGTCTCTGCCTTGTTCTCTGTCTCTCGTTCTATAGTGAGCAGGTGATGCCCAAGTCAGGGGAGCACAGTTTCCTTCATCCTCTGTCAGCAAGGCCCAAGGTGTTAGAATTCATCCTGAAGATTTTTACAAATTTTCTTGTCTTTTTGAGATAGAGTTTCACTATGCAGATCAGTCTGGCCTTGAACTCAGTTTGGAGTCCAGAGTGGCCTCAAACACGCAGCAATCTACCAAGTGCTGAGATAACAGGCGTTTGACACCATGCCCAGCTATGCTGAAGCTTTGGTTGAGGCCCAGCTGGGACAGTTGGATTCTCATCCATCTTGAGATTTCATCTTTTCCATCTCAGTGTTGAGCTACGTGAGGAGGAAGTGGATGAGCTGCTCTCACAGTCCATGGAGAAACTATCCTCCCTCGGTTCTGGGAATCCTGACGCACACTACTTGCAGGAACACCTCACCATCACTGCAGTACCTGCAGATGAGCCTGAAGGGAGCCCTGCGCCTGGTGGAACCAGTGAGTCCCTCGTCATCCTACTAGAAGTGCAGCCGGAGTGTCCAGGGTCCTCAATTCTCCAGAGTCAGCTGAGTGGGCATCTGCAGCCAGGCTCCCTGTTATTTGGAGGCGTATTTGTGAAGCTGAGGCTCTCACCTCTCCACAGCTGCTCCCTCGGCCCTGCCTTCCTCCAGGCAAGCACCCCAGCATCCTTTACCCCCCACGGCCACAGTTCCATCCTCTTCCCAGCACCAGGGGTTTTGTCCCTGTCTGGCCTTAGGCATTCAATCACGTGTGTCATCTCAGAGTTCTGCTTCCTGTCACCTTCACCAAGGACTGCCTGTGATGGCCCTGACCTAACTGCCAAAGTAGAGAGCAGGACTCCTGTCCACAGTCACCACACAACACTGCCTTAGTGACAGGAGCCCCACAGCCAGGCCTCGTCCTAGCATATCTTTTCTTCTCACTCAAGATCTTTTGATCTTAGATCACAGAGAAGCTTTAGACTTAGTAGGTTGTTTTACTCATTCAGCTGTTAGGAAAAGAGGAGCCTTGTACCATCCCTCCATGAATCTATGCCTAGAGTAAAAGTGCCCATCACAGGTCATTCACAACGCTGTAGGGTGGTCAGCACCGTTCACAGGGCGACCATCCTGTCTGCTGTTCTGCTGAGGTGGAGGAGGCACCGTTGTCTCCTCCAGAGCCCCTCTCAGGCAGGGGTGAGATCCCCATGTTAGAGCTGAGGACTGAGAGGCTCAGCAAGCTCCCTGAACTGCCTGGGAAGCCCCAAAGAGTGAGCGCAGCAATCAGGGTCCCGTGCGTGCTGAGCCCACACCTGGGGCTCTGTTGTCAGTGCTGTGACCTCAGTGGTCAGAGCAGGGCAGGGCTGGGTTCGACTGTTTGTTTTCTTAAACTTACTGCTTGTTTTGAGAGAACTTCAAATTTAAAACATCCAAGTCTTCAGTCATTAAAGTGCAACATCCCTGAGGAAGGACAAGAGTCCACGGGGCCGCCTTCGATTTGGGCCCTTCGCTGTCAGACAGTGAAGGACGCAGGTATCGCACATCTGCCCACAGCTGAAGCAGCAGAGGAGTGAGGCCACACAGGGAGGCCCCAGAATCAACTCTTTGAAGGAATTCAGTGACAGGAAAGAGACTCGTTTCTTGCCATCCTGAGGCTACACAGTAAGACTGAACAGAAAGCCTGGGTGTCAGGGTGACTGTGAGCTGATGCTTTCATGACCCCAAAGCTGAGATGGCCGAGGGCCAGCTTGTAGTGAGCTGGTCTCACAGGACATTTAAGGAAAAGTGCAGGATGTGGCATCTTCAGTTAAGTGTGGCCTGTTCAGTTCCTGCAGTTCTCCCGTCCTGTTTTCCCTGCTTGACAGTTCCATTCACAGGCAGGCAGGTGGGTTAGAGATGTGTTCAGAACCTTGCCAAGTGTCCAGAATGGCTCAGGATGCAGGAATGAGCAGTGTCTTGAGCAAGCATGGGGCATCTCACTGCCAAGCGTGTCGCTGGAGATGAGGATGTGGACGCGGAAGACACCAGGTGCTTGGCTGAGCTGAGGGAAGAGCAGCCCATCTCCCGGAGAGGCTCTCTGTGGGGACCAGTGGGAAGTGCTGTTGGATGAGGACGCAGGACTGGAAATCAGGACTGCAGGGGCGTGGTGAGAGGTTCCCGTCCTTTCATGGGGGCGCAGAGAAATTCATGAGATGCAAAAGTGGGCGCAGCCCAAGCACAGAACTTCGGAGGGAAAGAGTGGAAGCTCAGAGCACTGGGAAGCATGCAGGTGGTCAGAGCTACTAAGGCTGAGGCAAGACAATCATTTGTTTCAAACCAGTTTCAGACCAGATGGCGCCATAGTGAGGACACCTCTCAAAAAGCGGGATGGAGGATTCAAAAAAAGGCACAGAACCTGCAGATCTGCTGAGGTGCTCGGTGGAGGGAAGGTGCGGGGCATCGCAGGAGGAGACGAGTGCAGGAATCCAGGAACAGTGCAAAAGGCCTCTGCACTGCCTGACCCCGAAGAACCCTGCAGCAGCCCAACCCCGTGAGAGGAGGAGGCAGGGTCCCCTTGGAGTGCGCTGGAAGGAGATAGAGGCAGGTCTTGGTGGGAGGAGGTGTGCACAGAGGAGAGAGACCCCAGCTGCGCTCAGGCCCTGCTGCCCTTGTCCCCTCCTGAGCCTGCAGCACTGGCCTGAGGCTCCTGGAAGCCTTTAGCTATGCAAAGCCCTCACTCCGCTCAACTCTGTCATGGGAGATAGCGTCGTGGTCCTCTGCTCCTGGCCACCATCGTGGTCTCTTTTAGTTCCCCTGTCCATGCAAGGTCCCAGGTCCCTGACAGGGAGTAAATACGCATGCCCGTGTCTCACAGTGTCCCTGAAGGCGGGTCTCGGCCTCAGCACTCTCACTCTCCTAGAATGCGAGCATCCTCCTCTCTCAGCCTCAAGATCTTTCCTGCTTGGGCCTCTGTAGAGTCCATCTGCCCACATGGCCTCAGTTCCCAGTGTCCACAGCACCAGCAGCAGCCAGTGTCACATGGAGTGTGGGCTCAGTGCTGCAGACTTCTTTCTAGAGAGCCACTCTTCTAGATATGTGTGAGGTGCCCAGGTTGTTGTAGCTGTTTGCTGGATTCAGTGCAAGGGGCATTGCGTGACCTTTCCTGAGGTCAGGGACATTCTGCCCAGTGATGTGGGGAAGGAAACCTTCCCATTCGTTTTGTGCACACAGCCTGAGAAACCTAGGATATTCTGCTCACGGTATCCCATTTCCACACCAAGAACACTGATACCTGTGTGCCCCTTGGCACAGGGTTTGTATGGGTTGTGAGTTTGTGTTGTGACTCGTGTGTGGTGTTGTTTGCAGAAGCTGAAGACATCTGCAGAACACAGGAGGAGGAGGCATCCAAGGTGCCCAGGTTGGTGCGATGGTCACGGCCTGCGTGTGTGGCGGTGACGTCAGAGATGGCAGGTGCGGGAAGAGCAGGAAGGGCTCTGTACCTTTCCCTTCTCCCTGTGCCAGCCGGGAATGGGGCTGCGTTCTCATGCTGCTTCTCGTGGTTCCTGCAGCGGTACTTCTGAGGCTTGCTACCCTAGCATCATTCTGCCCCAAGGTGCGGTAGAGGGACTTCTCCCTGCCTTTGAGGGGAGCCCTGCAGTCTCCTGAGGGAGGCTGTGGGGAGGAGAGGCTCCCCCTCTTTCTGTGAGGTTCGCCTCGCCGGGTTAGCTGGGATTCTATAGCTAGAAATGGAAGTGAACCGAAAAGAAGCTCCTGCAAAATCACAGCTCGGAAAGGACAGCCCTGGAGGCCCACGGTCTCCCTCAGCGGTGTCGCTCTCACCTGAGCACCCCTGCTGCTCCGTCAGGCAGCCAAACGGCACGTATTCAAAGCATGGTGCTTATTTTGCTTTTCTCGTATGCATGCTGCATTTATTAATTTCTTTAAAGAATTTGGGCAAAGTGTAAATGATCATGGATTTCAATGTTCACACGCGTGTGGCCACCTCTCCGCAGTATGATGAAGCTCAGAGGGATGCGGAACTGGCTCCAGGGCCAGTTCGGGGCTTGTCAGGTTTATCCCGGGTGAAAGTCTGTGTACGGAAGGGATAACATCCGTCTAGTACAGGCGGCGGCGGAGCTCTCTTGCTTTTGCATGTCACTGTGCGAAACAGCTTACGCAGTGGGCACCACACACGTGACAGCGTGGACTCCGAGCTCCCTGCTGAGTTTCATAAATGCAACAGTCCACCTCTTTACACTCTGCTGGTTTCCAGCTGTTCCTTAGGCCACGCTGTGTCATCATTCGTGGCCATGTCAAAAGCTGCGTCCTGTCCTGCATTTTGCCTTCTTTCTTCCCTTACGGATTTCAGTTCTATTAAGTTGCGTCCAAGATCAAATGTTGACACACATAACAGAAAGTCTTCATCTATGGAGAGATAGCATCTCCTTCCTCTGAGGGTCAGAGCCCTGCTCGCCCAGGGTGAGCCTATCACAGGCCACGGGCAGAAGGGCCAGAAACAGCAGGGTGAGCGGCGCACCTGGCCGAGCGCCTGGCCCTCAAACTCCAGGCGGGTCAGGTAGCCACAGGCCCTGGTCCACCCAGGCGCCCGACGCCCGGCAGACCTCATCAGACAAGGCATCTGTGCACCGCTTCTCTTGCTGTCACCTTAGCCTGGGCACTTTGGGACGCGTCAGTGGGGACAGCAGAGGAGCAGACAGGGTGGTGGCGGTGCTCTCGCCTTCTTCCCTGGCAGCAGGGGGCGCTCCAAGAGCACCGCATCCACCTGGCGTCCTCACAGGGCTGCGCGGCCCTCCGCAGAGAGGCAGGAAGAGGAGTCCGCACTAAACGGGGTGCAGCCTGAGTCACGGCTGCCTGCAGAGGTGCCTTAGCCTGAGGCTGCCACCCTTCAGTGTCACGACTGTGAGGGAGGACGCGACCCCACCGGCCTTCTCGATGTGGGTACGTTTCCCAGTCCTCAGTGCAGGAAATGGGGACCCGTGGTATGAGCACGGTGAAGAAACGTAAGAAATGCTCTCTCCATAGATGATGGTGATGAGCTTTGACACAAGGAAGGCATTGGCTCTAATTCTCCAAAGGAATTCAGAGGGAGGAAACAGGTTCGTTTTTGTGCCATCTTGAGCCTAAATAAGAAAGATCTGGGACAGGACAAGGAGATAAGGAAGGGGACAGCGGAGGCAGCTCCCTCTCAGCCTGACCTTACCGGATCCACCAACACCCGCTCTGCGTTCCTACTCTGCAAACTGCCACCCGCCCCGGCCAACGGCCACCCCGCCCACCCGCGCGTGCGCAGTTCCCCTCTGGCCCCTCGCGCGGGGCCTTCTCTCCTGCCCTGTCCCAGCCTAGGCACAGCAGTGCAGCAGCCTCCTGCGGGCTGGCTCCCCATGGTTAGGACCCTCACTTGCTCTGAAGCATATTTCCTCCCTGAACCACATGGTGCATTCAAAGACATTGCTGATCCATATACATCCTTGAAGAGCATCTGTAGAAAAGGAAGGAAAAGATGAGTGTGAAAACGTTTACTCTTAGCTCCTCTTCCCACAGGACGTGCTGGGAAAACTAAATATGCTGCAAACGATGGACATTTTTACCTTTTTCTTCCACACCGGGAATTGAGCTCATGACCTTGAGCTTGCCAGGCAGTGCTGTGCCGCTGAGCTGTATCCCCCGCAAGGTGGATATTTTTGTGGTATCACTCTTTGTGTCCTGGATAAAACCTTCCAGGCACATAAGGCAGTTTGCAGGGATTTCTCTCGCACCAAACTTGTGGGGCAAACAGAGGCTGAGAACAAGAGTGTTGGATCTGCATCGTGTTAGAGTGACTGGCGTTATCGCTCCTTTAGAATACGCCTGCACAGCCACTCTGTCACTAACACAGGAAACAGCATTGAGCGTCTAGCTGCAGCCTGCTATATGCAAAGTTTAGTGTTGCTAGCGCCTGCTCAGAGTACAGAAATCAAGTATCTTACAGAACACATCCAGTAACCAGCCAGAAAAGAGTATAGATGTGGACGAGAAAATAATTCTAACCGCAGTTTTACTTCTTGAGACAGAACATTTCTCCAGCATCTTCAGAGAGCAGTGTGGCGGAAAGAATCGTTTCCTGTGTGCCCAGAATCCCGGGGAGAGCCCCAAAGCTACAGCGTTCCCTCTCCTGGGAGTCCCGTAAGGGGAGCACACAGACAAGCTCGCCGCGGGTATTGAATTCCTCAGCTCCCCACATAGAAAAGAGAAATCAAGCAGCTGACTCTTCTTTAGCTTCCCCTTGGGCTTTTCCTTTTGGAGTTATCGAACGATTCGGCCGGAGAAAGCTAAGCAGGCGGAGAAGAGCCGGAGGTTACAATTACCTGACCCGTCTGGGGCGGGAGGACAGTGACTGTGTGACTTGAGAGAGGAAAAGCTGCCCTGCCTCTGGGTACCGAAGAAGACCTCCGAGGGGAAGCAGGAAGATAAGTGAGGAGGGGCCCCGGGAGGACGGGTCCCAGCTGTCAGCGCGTCTCGGAGTTCACTGAGCGATCGGCAGACGGGCAGGAGGGGAACAAGTCCAGGAGGGCCTGCTGATGAGCCCACAGCTTCCTCTTCAGGCTCAGGAGACGAAGCTGCTAACTTATACTCACAGCTGCTAGTGCGAATGCTCCGGTGGAAGACGATGATTGGCAGGAAAATGTTCGGTGTCCTGCTGTCTCTCCGTGGCTCCTTCCACCCTCCGTACAAAAGGACCAAGCCCAGACAGTCCCGACAGGCCTTCTAGTGTCCAGCCTGAGGTGCGATTCACCGTGTTCAGAACCTAAACCAGCACGTGCTCCTCCACTCAGAAATTAAACCATTTCAGTGTGACCGCTGCAGGGAGAGTCCACCAGGGCTTACTCGCTAAAGATGCATCAGCTCAAGCATGACGTGATTTCCTAGTACCTGACTACTTAAAGCAAGACCAGGAACAGACCCTTGTTCAGTGTGGTCTTGGAGAGCACGGCTTTGAAAGCAGCTCCTCTGTTGGAATGCCTGTAATTTCACGGGTCACCTCTCCCCCACTTTCTCCTTGGCAGCTCTTGCCGTCCTGGCAGAAAAGGAGGAAGAGGAACTAGTGCAGCCAGAGGGCGGCGCTCACGAGATGATGCCTCAAGTCCTTGCTGACTTCCTTGGCAATGCAGTGGTTTTGTGGTGTGGCTTCATTTATTGGAAAGTGCCCATGCTTGGTCTTGGTACATTTATATTTAATTTAAATTTTTAAGCAAGGAAGGGCTTGGGAAAGAATCTCCCTTTTCCCTTTGTAAGCCCCGCAACTGGTGTTTATTTTCTTACCTGCAACATTGCTTCTGTAAGGGCACGAGGACATGATGCTGAAACAGTAGAAATCGTGAGACCCAGAGGAACCGGCTGACTTAGAACATGCGCTAGTGTTTTGCTTTCATTTCTACAGGCAGACTCACAAGAGGCCGCGGGGTAAAGAGAGACCAGATGGTCACCGACGAGATCGTCCTACCACGAAAGGGACGTGAGAAACAAATGACCAAGCAGGATGTGACTAATGGGCTGAGCAGATGTTTACTCTTTTGTATAGCACATTGTAAAGACTTGTTTTTGGAAGTGGCCATGGTAAGCGTTCTTAAAAATTACCATGTACTTCTGAAGTCCAGCATACTTTCTTTTTAAAGTTTCTCATTTCCATTACGATGTTTTGGAAATCTGGCACTGGGTCGGCATTCCCCATACCTTTTAGGACCACTCCACAGGCAAGGGCCATGACTGCGAATTCAGGCATAGATGAAATGACCAGCAGTGAGAGTAAAATACACACATCTCAGCTTCGTAGAAACCCTGTTTGCCCTGCCTGGCAGTTCCTTTAGTGCCCAGGTGTGCTGGTGTAAGACATCTGATCCTTCAGCCCAGCAGCGCCCATGGCAGAACCTTGCTGAATGTGCAGAGACTAACGATGGCTGGTGAATAAACAGTGCCTTGAGGAAGCGTGGAGGACAAGCCAGGCCTCCTGTCCCTGGGAGACAGTGGCCCGGATGGTGGATGGCTCCTGGTGCATGGCCGGGCTCAGGCAGGGCAGCCGGTCTCCAGGGAGCCGGTGTGAGGGAGCAGTGGGAAGTACTGTTCACACGTGCACAGCGCAGACGTCAGGGAGGCAGAGCGCGGTGAGGGGTTCGCGTCATTTCCTGGGCAGCACAGAGAAATTTCTCAGAAGCAGGAGCGTGACCATGATAAGCACAGAAGTTTGGATGCCGTGGAGAGCTGAAGCAGAGCTGCTCAGAAGGCTGAGGCAAGAGGGTCATTTGACAGACAGGGCGACATAGTGCATCTGTTGATCTGGAAAATTTAAAAATAAAAGGAAA